>JAJOZX010011365.1:37500-72500 GCA_023014485.1 Bathynomus jamesi
CTTTGTTTTCACGAGGAAAAGTGGCTGAGGGATTGCCCGCTTGATTTTAAACCTATTTTATTTAAACTTTATGCAGATGATTGTTTTGTCATTTTTAAGCATAAAGATCATGCCCCCTTTATTTTTAAATTACATTAATACTAAGCATCCTAATATTAAATTCTCTATGGAAGTAGAACAATACAATAAAATTTCGTTTCTTGATGTTAACATAAATAAACATAGTACAGGCTTCTCAACACAAGTATACAGAAAACAAACTACTACCCAACTCGGTACTCATTTTTTCAGCAATATTCCACTTAGTTTTAAGGTGGCTAGTATTAAAAGTCGTATTTTTAGAGCCTATCACCTTTGTTCAAGTTGGTCTTTATTTGACTTAGAAATTCAGTATCTTAAGAGATTTTTCAACTATAATTTTTATTGTACTTTGACTTTTGAGACTTTAATTTCTACATTTTTAAATAACCTATATTCACCTAAAATAATTCAGTCCACGGTTCCGAAACAGAAGGTTTATCTTAAGCTTCCATTTTTAGACCCACTAACTTTTGAACTTAATAAAGATGTCCACTTTATTTTGGACAGACATTTCCCTCAATGCGACTTTATAATCATTAATTCTAATTCTAATTCTCTGCAATCCTTTTTTCGCCATAAAGATCACCTCCCCGTGCTTTTGAGATCCTTTGTTATTTATTTATATACATGTGCGACCTGTCAAAGTCGTTATGTGGGGCAGACTGCCCTACAGTTAAAACATAGGATTTCGAAGCATTTGGGTTTTTCTTATCGAACTTCTCGCCCTCTTTCCACTCCTGAATCCTCTGCTATTCGGCATCATTCAGAGACCCATGACCACCCGTGCCCACAGGACTCCTTTGCTATTTTGTCGTCTGCTTCTAATTCACTTGATCTTAAAATTTTAGAATCCCTTTTTATCAAGAAATTAAATCCAGAATTAAACGATAGCCTTTCCTCGATAAAATTACATACTTCCCAACCAACCAACACCTTTTTAACGCAACTACCGCACTAACTTAAGTTGTTTTTTCCTTTCTCTCCACTTGTCATTTGTAACTTTTACCATCCAGGTCAGTCCTTTTTAAAAAAAATTAAATTTTTTAAATTTTAAACTTAACATTTTTAAACTTTTAATTTTTGAAATTTTAGTTAGTTTTATTTTTACATTTTTGTTTTATAATCTAGATAGTTTTTTTTTTTAACAACTTTTTAACTTTTTTTTCTATTAGATTTTATTATTGTACAGTTTGACATTTGTATTTACTTTAGTTTTATGATTATTCTTTTAGATGCTTCTATTTAGTCACTGAAGATGGCCCCTGAGTGGACCGAAACGTTTGGCCAATAAATGTTGAGAGTCGTATCTCTTGTTTTCATATTCATATGAGGATAAGGTTCCCGAAGAACACTTCTATCGTAACTATATATATATATATATATATATATACACACACATGAAAATCACGTGAAGAAACGAATTTAATAATAATAATTATTATCCTTTTTTAAAGAAAATGTGGCACCAGTAGGAGCCTTATTATAGTGATGATGATACACGTTTACTTCTTTTCAGTTTTCTTTGGTAGAAGAACGGCTTGAATGTTGGGGAGCACACCTCCCTGAGCGATGGTGACCCCTGAAAGGAGTTTGTTTAACTCTTCATCGTTGCGGATTGCGAGCTGTAGATGACGTGGAATAATACGAGACTTCTTGTTATCCCGAGCGGCGTTTCCAGCCAATTCGAGAACTTCAGCAGCTAAATATTCCATAACTGCAGCGAGGTAAACCGGAGCTCCAGCACCCACACGCTCAGCATAGTTTCCTTTTCTTAGTAGACGATGAATTCTACCGACGGGGAACTGAAGACCGGCTCTACTCGAGCGTGTTTTCGATTTTCCCTTAACTTTGCCACCCTTGCCACGACCAGACATATTGACGATGAAAGCGTTGCTATTAAGAGACAAATAATTAACGACAAATCTTTTTTCGGAAAATTTTTCTTACATAGTCAATAATTGTACGGAGTTCGAACGTAATACACCATTAGTTATATAAGGCGGCGAAAATTGTCGCAGAAAGAAATTATTTGCATTTGAAAAGGAAATTTTTCAGAGAGCGAGTGACTATTTTAATTTGTTTAAACGTTGCATCAGTCTTTCTATCATGGCTCCGAAGACGTCCGCAAAGGCGGCTAAGAAGGCTGGCAAAGCGCAGAAGTCTATTTCTAAAGGGGATAAGAAGAGGAGAAAGAGGAGGAAGGAGAGTTACAGTATCTACATCTACAAAGTTTTGAAACAAGTGCATCCAGACACTGGCGTTTCTTCGAAGGCTATGTCGATCATGAATTCTTTCGTGAATGACATTTTCGAAAGAATCGCTGCCGAAGCTTCTCGTCTGGCTCACTACAACAAGAGGTCTACTATAACTTCCCGAGAGATCCAAACTGCCGTCAGGCTCCTGCTTCCTGGAGAGCTTGCTAAGCACGCTGTATCTGAAGGAACCAAAGCGGTTACTAAGTATACATCGTCTAAATAAGTGCCATGCGTTATTCCTCCTGTGAAGCAAATGTGAGAAGAACAGCGAAAAAAAAAAATATATACATATATATATATATATACATATATATATATATATATCACACTTGCACAAACAAACTCGGCTCCATTTGGGGCCACATTTCTTTTGAAGAAAGAGATAATACAAATATTTTAATTTCAAGCATTATTTATACCTATTATGATAATAATAATAATACGAAGGAAATTCATGATCAGATTCTAATTTTATGTAGTGTATACTTCACAAATTTCATTTATTTCTACGATATGATGATGGAGAGAGATGTTTCCAACTTTCATTATCCATCCCTAAAACCCACATACTGCAGCTCATTATAGTTTTCATTCATTTATCATGTATTCTTTTTAACGTGCATACTGAATATATATATATATATATATATATATATATATATATATATATAATGTGTGTGTGTGTGTATGTTATTGTGTGTGTGTGTGTGTCTTGAAATTATTTAAATTATTTAATATAAGGAACTTTATTTGTGATTAGTGCTATCATATAAATGAATTTCAACATAAATGAGAAACAAAAAGACTGTCAAGAATAAATTCACAATTACAGTCGTACAAATAGTAACTCAGACCTCAGCAAA
Organism: Bathynomus jamesi; assembly: GCA_023014485.1. Taxonomy (NCBI): domain Eukaryota; kingdom Metazoa; phylum Arthropoda; class Malacostraca; order Isopoda; family Cirolanidae; genus Bathynomus; species Bathynomus jamesi. Next base: position 40,700 of record JAJOZX010011365.1, read on the forward strand.
GAGCAACACGCCAACAGGCTGAGGAGACAAATTGAAAGAATCAACGAATTCGAGGAACGATGGAAAATTCAGACAAACCAACAGAAATTCACAGTAATTAACATTGGCCGCAGGAAGGTTCACGCACTAGAAATAAACAACCGAATCCAACATTACAAGCAACAAGGCACAGCTCTCGGCCTGACCATCAACAGCTTTGGCTATAAAAACCACACCACAGCAAGGACAAACAAGCGAAAGGAGAGCTCTGTAAACTTTACCGTTTCAGGGGACTCTCGTAAAAAATAAGATGCTGTACACGGCGCTCGTACCGTCAATGCTCGAATACCCTGCAATTCCACTGCACACAACGAGCGACACAAATCTGATGTTGCTACAAAGAATACAAAACGCAGGAACAAGATTCATCCTGGGAAACGACTCAGCGACAGGATCTCAACCCAGACACTGCACCGACAAGCCAACTTACCCGCCTTCAATGTGCTTCTACACAGAGGGGCGGAGAAAACTTGGAGGAAGGTACGAAACACCTCTCCACAGACCTATGAAGAACTCGATACTGGACCTCAGCGCGAGAGAGAGTAATCCTACTTCAAGAGAAGTCTACCCCGCAGCAGAAACCCCCCACCAATGGCACTTTTTCTACCCTTTAGAAGATTAAAAAAATAATATATATATATATATATATATATATATATATATATGGTGTGTGTGTGTATATGTAAAAAAATAAAAAAATTAAGGAAAAAAATAAATAAATAAAAAATTAAAAATAAAAGAATATATAAAAAATTAAAAAGAAAAAATATAATAAATAAATAAATAAAAGGTAGAAAACCCAAACTATAAGCTAACAAGTCAAGCACCCCACAAAAGCTTGAACGCGCAAGGAAGGTGAAACAAATATCACCAAACCTTAACCCCCCCCCTTCCAAAAAAAAATAAAAGAAAAACTGCGCATCCTTGGTGAGCCCGAGGACCTATCAACTCTTCATCTATTTCCCATTTCCCCACTTTCTGATATCACTCCTATAACTCTAATTTAACCTCTTATCATGGCCGTAACTACCTATGAGGTCGCCGAGGTCCGGACCTCGGTAATTATTTCCTAAAAAAAAAAAGAGACTGAACCGTTCTCCGTGTATGAAACGCATATTACCGCTTTTCTTTTGAAAAGAGGGAGCGTCGAGCGTTTTGTGTTTTGTGTTTAGTGTATAGCTTGGGTTGTGTTTGTAGATGTCATTTTGGTCTGAATTTTGCTCGTCCCGCTGCGCTCGGAAAAAATCTGGACCTCACTAATTTCTAAACCCTAGTTACGGCCCTTCCTCTTATAACGTCAACTCACTCACTGTCTACTTATTTCGTTTCTTCTTCGCAGTCAAGGAAGAATGGCTCGTACAAAGCAAACTGCCCGTAAATCGACGGGAGGAAAGGCCCCTCGCAAACAGCTTGCCACTAAGGCGGCTCGCAAGTCTGCTCCGCTACTGGTGGAGTTAAGAAGCCCCATAGATACTGTCCTGGCACTGTAGCCCTTCGTGAGATCAGGCGCTACCAAAAGAGTACTGAACTGCTGATCAGGAAACTGCCGTTCCAACGTCTCGTCCGAGAAATCGCTCAAGACTTCAAGACTGACTCCGATTTCAGTCATCGGCCGTGATGGCCCTTCAGGAAGCTTCCGAGGCTTACCTCGTTGCTCTCTTTGAAGATACAAACTTGTGCGCCATTCACGCCAAAAGAGTTACCATCATGCCAAAAGACATTCAGTTGGCAAGAAGAATTCGAGGGGAAAGAGCTTAATTAATAAGTTTATCAGATATCCAAAGCTTTTTCCTTGTACTCGAAAAAATTTACTTAATCGCTAATAATAAGGCCCTTTTAAGGGCCAAACTTTATTTAAAAGAGAGATAATAAGTTGAACAACAGAAATAATACTTTAATTTTAAATAACAGTTTTGACACCAAAAAAAAAAAAACGAAGGATGGTGCATGCAGTTATAAAAGTTTGCCTATGTTTGAAGATATATATATATATATATATACAGTATATATATATATATATAATAGATATATATATAGATATATATATATATATATAAACATGAATGAAACCGATCCCTTTTTTTTAATAAAATAAATTCAATGGAATATATATATATATATATATATATAATATAGATATATATTATATATATATATATATATATATATTATAAAAACATGAATGAGAGAGATCCCTTTTTTTAATAAAATAAATTTAGAATGAAGGTGTTGGGTGTTTTAAAAGTTTTGTCAACTGTTTGTATAACTATAATATATATATATATATATATATATATATATATATATATATATATATATATATATATATATATATATATATATATATATATATATATATATATCGAATGAGCGATATCCTTTGGTTTATGCCATAACTTTTTTTAAATAAAATAAATCGTGAATGCATGGGCTTAGTTTCATATATATATATATACTCATATGAATAGAAAACAAGAGATACGACTCTCAACATTTAAGGGAATGGCAATGGGTTCGCCCCTTGGTCCGTCCTTTGCTTACAGTTTTCTTTGTTTTCACGAGGAAAAGTGGCTGAGGGATTGCCCGCTTGATTTTAAACCTATTTTATTTAAACTTTATGCAGATGATTGTTTGTCATTTTTAAGCATAAAGATCATGCCCCCTTTATTTTTAAATTACATTAATACTAAGCATCCTATATTAAATTCTCTATGGAAGTAGAACAATACAATAAAATTTCGTTTCTTGATGTTAACATAAATAAACATAGTACAGGCTTCTCAACACAAGTATACAGAAAACAAACTATACCCAACTCGTACTCATTTTTTCAGCAATATTCCACTTAGTTTTAAGGTGGCTAGTATTAAAAGTCGTATTTTAGAGCCTATCACCTTTGTTCAAGTTGGTCTTTATTTGACTTAGAAATTCAGTATCTTAAGAGATTTTTCAACTATAATTTTTATTGTACTTTGACTTTTGAGACTTTAATTTCTACATTTTTAAATAACCTATATTCACCTAAAGTAATTCAGTCCACGGTTCCGAAACAGAAGGTTTATCTTAAGCTTCCATTTTTAGACCCACTAACTTTTGAACTTAATAAAGATGTCCACTTTATTTTGGACAGACATTTCCCTCAATGCGACTTTATAATCATTAATTCTAATTCTAATTCTCTGCAATCCTTTTTTCGCCATAAAGATCACCTCCCCGTGCTTTTGAGATCCTTTGTTATTTATTTATATACATGTGCGACCTGTCAAAGTCGTTATGTGGGGCAGACTGCCCTACAGTTAAAAACATAGGATTTCGAAGCATTTGGGTTTTTCTTATCGAACTTCTCGCCCTCTTTCCACTCCTGAATCCTCTGCTATTCGGCATCATTCAGAGACCATGACCACCCGTGCCCACAGGACTCCTTTGCTATTTTGTCGTCTGCTTCTAATTCACTTGATCTTAAAATTTTAGAATCCCTTTTTATCAAGAAATTAAATCCAGAATTAAACGATAGCCTTTCCTCGATAAAATTACATACTTCCCAACCAACCAACACCTTTTTAACGCAACTACCGCACTAAACTTAAGTTGTTTTCCTTTCTCTACACTTGTCATTTGTAACTTTTACCATCCAGGTCAGTCCTTTTTAAAAAAAAATTTAAATTTTTTAAATTTTAAATTAACATTTTTAACTTTAATTTTTGAAATTTTAGTTAGTTTTATTTTACATTTTGTTTTATAATCTAGATAGTTTTTTTTTTAACAATTTTTAACTTTTTTTCTATTAGATTTTATTATTGTACAGTTGACATTTGTATTTACTTTAGTTTTATGATTATTCTTTTAGATGATTCTATTAGTCACTGAGATGGCCCCTGAGTGGACCGAACGTTTGGCCAAAAATGTTGAGAGTCGTATCTCTTGTTTTCATATTGAGGATAAGGTTCCCGAAGAACACTTCTATCGTAACTATATTATATATATATATATATATACACACACCACATGAAAATCACGTGAAGAAACGAATTTAATAATAATTTATTATCCTTTTTTAAAGAAAATGTGGCACCAGTAGAGCCTTATTATAGTGATGATGATACACGTTTACTTCTTTTCAGTTTCTTTGGTAGAAGACGGCTTGAATGTTGGGGAGCACACCTCCCTGAGCGATGGTGACCCCTGAAAGGAGTTTGTTTAACTCTTCATCGTTGCGGATTGCGAGCTGTAGATGACGTGGAATAATACGAGACTTCTTGTTATCCCGAGCGGCGTTTCCAGCCAATTCGAGAACTTCAGCAGCTAAATATTCCATAACTGCAGCGAGGTAAACCGGAGCTCCAGCACCCACACGCTCAGCATAGTTTCCTTTTCTTAGTAGACGATGAATTCTACCGACGGGGAACTGAAGACCGGCTCTACTCGAGCGTGTTTTCGATTTTCCCTTAACTTTGCCACCCTTGCCACGACCAGACATATTGACGATGAAAGCGTTGCTATTAAAGAGAAAATAATTAACGACAAATCTTTTTCCGGAAAATTTTTCTTACATAGTCAATAATTGTACGGAGTTCGAACGTAATACACCATTAGTTATATAAGGCGGCGAAAATTGTCGCAGAAAGAAATTATTTGCATTTGAAAAGGAAATTTTTCAGAGAGCGAGTGACTATTTTAATTTGTTTAAACGTTGCATCAGTTTCTATCATGGCTCCGAAGACGTCCGCAAAGGCGGCTAAGAAGGCTGGCAAAGCGCAGAAGTCTATTTCTAAAGGGGATAAGAAGAGGAGAAAGAGGAGGAAGGAGAGTTACAGTATCTACATCTACAAAGTTTTGAAACAAGTGCATCCAGACACTGGCGTTTCTTCGAAGGCTATGTCGATCATGAATTCTTTCGTGAATGACATTTTCGAAAGAATCGCTGCCGAAGCTTCTCGTCTGGCTCACTACAACAAGAGGTCTACTATAACTTCCCGAGAGATCCAAACTGCCGTCAGGCTCCTGCTTCCTGGAGAGCTTGCTAAGCACGCTGTATCTGAAGGAACCAAAGCGGTTACTAAGTATACATCGTCTAAATAAGTGCCATGCGTTATTCCTCCTGTGAAGCAAATGTGAGAAGAACAGCGAAAAAAAAAAATAATACATATATATATATATATACATATATATATATATATCACACTTGCACAAACAAACTCGGCTCCATTTGGGGCCACATTTCTTTTGAAGAAAGAGATAATACAAATATTTTAATTTCAAGCATTATTTATACCTATTATGATAATAATAATAATACGAAGGAAATTCATGATCAGATTCTAATTTTATGTAGTGTATACTTCACAAATTTCATTTATTTCTACGATATGATGATGGAGAGAGATGTTTCCAACTTTCATTATCCATCCCTAAAACCCACATACTGCAGCTCATTATAGTTTTCATTCATTTATCATGTATTCTTTTTAACGTGCATACTGTATATATATATATATATATATATATAATATATATATATATATGTGTGTGTGTGTGTGTGTCTTGAAATTATTTAAATTATTTAATATAAGGAACTTTATTTGTGATTAGTGCTATCATATAAATGAATTTCAACATAAATGAGAAACAAAAAAAAAAGACTGTCAAGAATAAATTCACAATTACAGTCGTACAAATAGTAACATCAGACCTCAGCAAAGAGCAACACGCCAACAGGCTGAGGAGACAAATTGAAAGAATCAACGAATTCGAGGAACGATGGAAAATTCAGACAAACCAACAGAAATTCACAGTAATTAACATTGGCCGCAGGAAGGTTCACGCACTAGAAATAAACAACCGAATCCAACATTACAAGCAACAAGGCACAGCTCTCGGCCTGACCATCAACAGCTTTGGCTATAAAAACCACACCACAGCAAGGACAAACAAAGCGAAAGGAGAGCTCTGTAAACTTTACCGTTTCAGGGGACTCTCGGTAAAAAATAAGATGCTGTACACGGCGCTCGTACCGTCAATGCTCGAATACCCTGCAATTCCACTGCACACAACGAGCGACACAAATCTGATGTTGCTACAAAGAATACAAAACGCAGGAACAAGATTCATCCTGGGGAAACGACTCAGCGACAGGATCTCAACCCAGACACTGCACCGACAAGCCAACTTACCCGCCTTCAATGTGCTTCTACACAGAGGGGCGGAGAAAACTTGGAGGAAGGTACGAAACACCTCTCCACAGACCTATGAAGAACTCGATACTGGACCTCAGCGCGAGAGAGAGTAATCCTACTTCAAGAGAAGTCTACCCCGCAGCAGAAACCCCCCACCAATGGCACTTTTTCTACCCTTTAGAAGATTAAAAAAATAATAATATATATATATATATATATATATATATATATGTGTGTGTGTGTGTGTATATGTAAAAAAATAAAAAAATTAAGGAAAAAAATAAATAAATAAAAAATTAAAAATAAAAGAATATATAAAAAATTAAAAAGAAAAAATATAATAAATAAATAAATAAAAGGTAGAAAACCCAAACTATAAGCTAACAAGTCAAGCACCCCACAAAAGCTTGAACGCGCAAGGAAGGTGAAACAAATATCACCAAACCTTAACCCCCCCCCCTTCCAAAAAAAAAGTAAAAAGAAAACTGCGCATCCTTGGTGAGCCCGAGGACCTATCAACTCTTCATCTATATTTCCCATTTCCCCACTTTCTGATATCACTCCTATAACTCTAATTTAACCTCTTATCATGGCCGTAACTACCTATGAGGTCGCCGAGGTCCGGACCTCGGTAATTATTTCCTAAAAAAAAAAAAGAGACTGAACCGTTCTCCGTGTATGAAACGCATATTACCGCTTTTCTTTTGAAAAGAGGGAGCGTCGAGCGTTTTGTGTTTTGTGTTTAGTGTATAGCTTGGGTTGTGTTTGTAGATGTCATTTTGGTCTGAATTTTGCTCGTCCCGCTGCGCTCGGAAAAAATCTGGACCTCACTAATTTCTAAACCCTAGTTACGGCCCTTCCTCTTATAACGTCAACTCACTCACTGTCTACTTTATTTCGTTTCGTCTTCGCAGTCAAGGAAGAATGGCTCGTACAAAGCAAACTGCCCGTAAATCGACGGGAGGAAAGGCCCCTCGCAAACAGCTTGCCACTAAGGCGGCTCGCAAGTCTGCTCCCGCTACTGGTGGAGTTAAGAAGCCCCATAGATACTGTCCTGGCACTGTAGCCCTTCGTGAGATCAGGCGCTACCAAAAGAGTACTGAACTGCTGATCAGGAAACTGCCGTTCCAACGTCTCGTCCGAGAAATCGCTCAAGACTTCAAGACTGACCTCCGATTTCAGTCATCGGCCGTGATGGCCCTTCAGGAAGCTTCCGAGGCTTACCTCGTTGCTCTCTTTGAAGATACAAACTTGTGCGCCATTCACGCCAAAAGAGTTACCATCATGCCAAAAGACATTCAGTTGGCAAGAAGAATTCGAGGGGAAAGAGCTTAATTAATAAGTTTATCAGATATCCAAAGCTTTTTCCTTGTACTCGAAAAAATTTACTTAATCGCTAATAATAAGGCCCTTTTAAGGGCCAAACTTTATTTAAAAGAGAGATAATTAAGTTGAACAACAGAAATAATACTTTAATTTTAAATAACAGTTTTGACACCAAAAAAAAAAAAACGAAGGATGGTGCATGCAGTTATAAAAGTTTGCCTATGTTTGAAGATATATATATATATATATACAGTATATATATATATATATATATATATATATATATATAGATATATATATATATATAAAACATGAATGAAACCGATCCCTTTTTTTTAATAAAATAAATTTTCAATGGAGATATATATATATATATATATATATATATATATATATATATATATATATATATATATTATAAAACATGAATGAGAGAGATCCCTTTTTTTTAATAAAATAAATTTAGAATGAAGGTGTTGGGTGTTTTAAAAGTTTGTCAACTGTTTGTATAACTATATATATATATATATATAATATATATATATATATATATATTATATATATATATATATAATATATATATATATATATATATATATCGAATGAGCGATATCCCTTTGGTTTATGCCATAACTTTTTTTAAATAAAATAAATCGTGAATGCATGGGCTTAGTTTCATATATATATATACTCAATATGAATATGAAAACAAGAGATACGACTCTCAACATTTAAGGGAATGGCAATGGGTTCGCCCCTTGGTCCGTCCTTTGCTTACAGTTTTCTTTGTTTTCACGAGGAAAAGTGGCTGAGGGATTGCCCGCTTGATTTTAAACCTATTTTATTTAAACTTTATGCAGATGATTGTTTTGTCATTTTTAAGCATAAAGATCATGCCCCCTTTATTTTTAAATTACATTAATACTAAGCATCCTAATATTAAATTCTCTATGGAAGTAGAACAATACAATAAAATTTCGTTTCTTGATGTTAACATAAATAAACATAGTACAGGCTTCTCAACACAAGTATACAGAAAACAAACTACTACCCAACTCGGTACTCATTTTTTCAGCAATATTCCACTTAGTTTTAAGGTGGCTAGTATTAAAAGTCGTATTTTTAGAGCCTATCACCTTTGTTCAAGTTGGTCTTTATTTGACTTAGAAATTCAGTATCTTAAGAGATTTTTCAACTATAATTTTTATTGTACTTTGACTTTTGAGACTTTAATTTCTACATTTTTAAATAACCTATATTCACCTAAAATAATTCAGTCCACGGTTCCGAAACAGAAGGTTTATCTTAAGCTTCCATTTTTAGACACACTAACTTTTGAACTTAATAAAGATGTCCACTTTATTTTGGACAGACATTTCCCTCAATGCGACTTTATAATCATTAATTCTAATTCTAATTCTCTGCAATCCTTTTTTCGCCATAAAGATCACCTCCCCGTGCTTTTGAGATCCTTTGTTATTTATTTATATACATGTGCGACCTGTCAAAGTCGTTATGTGGGGCAGACTGCCCTACAGTTAAAACATAGGATTTCGAAGCATTTGGGTTTTTCTTATCGAACTTCTCGCCCTCTTTCCACTCCTGAATCCTCTGCTATTCGGCATCATTCAGAGACCCATGACCACCCGTGCCCACAGGACTCCTTTGCTATTTTGTCGTCTGCTTCTAATTCACTTGATCTTAAAATTTTAGAATCCCTTTTTATCAAGAAATTAAATCCAGAATTAAACGATAGCCTTTCCTCGATAAAATTACATACTTCCCAACCAACCAACACCTTTTTAACGCAACTACCGCACTAACTTAAGTTGTTTTTTCCTTTCTCTCCACTTGTCATTTGTAACTTTTACCATCCAGGTCAGTCCTTTTTAAAAAAAATTTAAATTTTTTAAATTTTAAACTTAACATTTTTAAACTTTTAATTTTTGAAATTTTAGTTAGTTTTATTTTTACATTTTTGTTTTATAATCTAGATAGTTTTTTTTTTTAACAACTTTTTAACTTTTTTTTCTATTAGATTTTATTATTGTACAGTTTGACATTTGTATTTACTTTAGTTTTATGATTATTCTTTTAGATGCTTCTATTTAGTCACTGAAGATGGCCCCTGAGTGGACCGAAACGTTTGGCCAATAAATGTTGAGAGTCGTATCTCTTGTTTTCATATTGAGGATAAGGTTCCCGAAGAACACTTCTATCGTAACTATATATATATATATATATATACACACACACATGAAAATCACGTGAAGAAACGAATTTAATAATAATAATTATTATCCTTTTTTAAAGAAAATGTGGCTCCAGTAGGAGCCTTATTATAGTGATGATGATACACGTTTACTTCTTTTCAGTTTTCTTTGGTAGAAGAACGGCTTGAATGTTGGGGAGCACACCTCCCTGAGCGATGGTGACCCCTGAAAGGAGTTTGTTTAACTCTTCATCGTTGCGGATTGCGAGCTGTAGATGACGTGGAATAATACGAGACTTCTTGTTATCCCGAGCGGCGTTTCCAGCCAATTCGAGAACTTCAGCAGCTAAATATTCCATAACTGCAGCGAGGTAAACCGAGCTCCAGCACCCACACGCTCAGCATAGTTTCCTTTTCTTAGTAGACGATGAATTCTACCGACGGGGAACTGAAGACCGGCTCTACTCGAGCGTGTTTTCGATTTTCCCTTAACTTTGCCACCCTTGCCACGACCAGACATATTGACGATGAAAGCGTTGCTATTAAGAGACAAATAATTAACGACAAATCTTTTTTCGAAAATTTTTCTTACATAGTCAATAATTGTACGGAGTTCGAACGTAATACACCATTAGTTATATAAGGCGGCGAAAATTGTCGCAGAAAGAAATTATTTGCATTTGAAAAGGAAATTTTTCAGAGAGCGAGTGACTATTTTAATTTGTTTAAACGTTGCATAGTATTTCTATCATGGCTCCGAAGACGTCCGCAAAGGCGGCTAAGAAGGCTGGCAAAGCGCAGAAGTCTATTTCTAAAGGGGATAAGAAGAGAGAAAGAGGAGGAAGGAGAGTTACAGTATCTACATCTACAAAGTTTTGAAACAAGTGCATCCAGACACTGGCGTTTCTTCGAAGGCTATGTCGATCATGAATTCTTTCGTGAATGACATTTTCGAAAGAATCGCTGCCGAAGCTTCTCGTCTGGCTCACTACAACAAGAGGTCTACTATAACTTCCCGAGAGATCCAAACTGCCGTCAGGCTCCTGCTTCCTGGAGAGCTTGCTAAGCACGCTGTATCTGAAGGAACCAAAGCGGTTACTAAGTATACATCGTCTAAATAAGTGCCATGCGTTATTCCTCCTGTGAAGCAAATGTGAGAAGAACAGCGAAAAAAAAAAATATATAATATTATATTATATACATATATATATATATATATCACACTTGCACAAACAAACTCGGCTCCATTTGGGGCCACATTTCTTTTGAAGAAAGAGATAATACAAATATTTTAATTTCAAGCATTATTTATACCTATTATATAATAATAATAATACGAAGGAAATTCATGATCAGATTCTAATTTTATGTAGTGTATACTTCACAAATTTCATTTATTTCTACGATATGATGATGGAGAGAGATGTTTCCAACTTTCATTATCCATCCCTAAAACCCACATACTGCAGCTCATTATAGTTTTCATTCATTTATCATGTATTCTTTTTAACGTGCATACTGATATATATATATATATATATATAATATATATATATGTGTGTGTGTGTGTGTGTCTTGAAATTATTTAAATTATTTAATATAAGGAACTTTATTTGTGATTAGTGCTATCATATAAATGAATTTCAACATAAATGAGAAACAAAAAAGACTGTCAAGAATAAATTCACAATTACAGTCGTACAAATAGTAACATCAGACCTCAGCAAAGAGCAACACGCCAACAGGCTGAGGAGACAAATTGAAAGAATCAACGAATTCGAGGAACGATGGAAAATTCAGACAAACCAACAGAAATTCACAGTAATTAACATTGGCCGCAGGAAGGTTCACGCACTAGAAATAAACAACCGAATCCAACATTACAAGCAACAAGGCACAGCTCTCGGCCTGACCATCAACAGCTTTGGCTATAAAAACCACACCACAGCAAGGACAAACAAAGCGAAAGGAGAGCTCTGTAAACTTTACCGTTTCAGGGGACTCTCGGTAAAAAATAAGATGCTGTACACGGCGCTCGTACCGTCAATGCTCGAATACCCTGCAATTCCACTGCACACAACGAGCGACACAAATCTGATGTTGCTACAAAGAATACAAACGCAGGAACAAGATTCATCCTGGGGAAACGACTCAGCGACAGGATCTCAACCCAGACACTGCACCGACAAGCCAACTTACCCGCCTTCAATGTGCTTCTACACAGAGGGGCGGAGAAAACTTGGAGGAAGGTACGAAACACCTCTCCACAGACCTATGAAGAACTCGATACTGGACCTCAGCGCGAGAGAGAGTAATCCTACTTCAAGAGAAGTCTACCCCGCAGCAGAAACCCCCCACCAATGGCACTTTTTCTACCCTTTAGAAGATTAAAAAAATAATATATTATATATATAATATATATATATATATATATATGTGTGTGTGTGTGTATATGTAAAAAATAAAAAAATTAAGGAAAAAAATAAATAAATAAAAAATTAAAAATAAAAGAATATATAAAAAATTAAAAAAAAAAATATAATAAATAAATAAATAAAAGGTAGAAAACCCAAACTATATGCTAACAAGTCAAGCACCCCACAAAAGCTTGAACGCGCAAGGAAGGTGAAACAAATATCACCAAACCTTAACCCCCCCCCTTCCAAAAAAAAATAAAAGAAAACTGCGCATCCTTGGTGAGCCCGAGGACCTATCAACTCTTCATCTATATTTCCCATTTCCCCACTTTCTGATATCACTCCTATAACTCTAATTTAACCTCTTATCATGGCCGTAACTACCTATGAGGTCGCCGAGGTCCGGACCTCGGTAATTATTTCCTAAAAAAAAAAAAGAGACTGAACCGTTCTCCGTGTATGAAACGCATATTACCGCTTTTCTTTTGAAAAGAGGGAGCGTCGAGCGTTTTGTGTTTTGTGTTTAGTGTATAGCTTGGGTTGTGTTTGTAGATGTCATTTTGGTCTGAATTTTGCTCGTCCCGCTGCGCTCGGAAAAAATCTGGACCTCACTAATTTCTAAACCCTAGTTACGGCCCTTCCTCTTATAACGTCAACTCACTCACTGTCTACTTTATTTCGTTTCGTCTTCGCAGTCAAGGAAGAATGGCTCGTACAAAGCAAACTGCCCGTAAATCGACGGGAGGAAAGGCCCCTCGCAAACAGCTTGCCACTAAGGCGGCTCGCAAGTCTGCTCCCGCTACTGGTGGAGTTAAGAAGCCCCATAGATACTGTCCTGGCACTGTAGCCCTTCGTGAGATCAGGCGCTACCAAAAGAGTACTGAACTGCTGATCAGGAAACTGCCGTTCCAACGTCTCGTCCGAGAAATCGCTCAAGACTTCAAGACTGACCTCCGATTTCAGTCATCGGCCGAGATGGCCCTTCAGGAAGCTTCCGAGGCTTACCTCGTTGGTCTCTTTGAAGATACAAACTTGTGCGCCATTCACGCCAAAAGAGTTACCATCATGCCAAAAGACATTCAGTTGGCAAGAAGAATTCGAGGGGAAAGAGCTTAATTAATAAGTTTATCAGATATCCAAAGCTTTTTCCTTGTACTCGAAAAAATTTACTTAATCGCTAATAATAAGGCCCTTTTAAGGGCCAACTTTATTTAAAAGAGAGATAATTAAGTTGAACAACAGAAATAATACTTTAATTTTAAATAACAGTTTTGACACCAAAAAAAAAAAACGAAGATGGTGCATGCAGTTATAAAAGTTTGCCTAGTTTGAGATATATACATATATATATAACTTTATATAAATATATATAAATATATATATATATATATAATATATATATATATTACATGAATGAAACCGATCCCTTTTTTTTAATAAAATAAATTTTCAATGGAGATATATATATATATATATATATATATATATATATATATATATATATATATATATATATATATTATAAAACATGAATGAGAGAGATCCCTTTTTTTTAATAAAATAAATTTAGAATGAAGGTGTTGGGTGTTTTAAAAGTTTGTCAACTGTTTGTATAACTATATATATATATATATATATATATATATATATATATATATATATATATATATATATATATATATATATATATATATATATATATATATCGAATGAGCGATATCCCTTTGGTTTATGCCATAACTTTTTTTAAATAAAATAAATCGTGAATGCATGGGCTTAGTTTCATATATATATATACTCAATATGAATATGAAAACAAGAGATACGACTCTCAACATTTAAGGGAATGGCAATGGGTTCGCCCCTTGGTCCGTCCTTTGCTTACAGTTTTCTTTGTTTTCACGAGGAAAAGTGGCTGAGGGATTGCCCGCTTGATTTTAAACCTATTTTATTTAAACTTTATGCAGATGATTGTTTTGTCATTTTTAAGCATAAAGATCATGCCCCCTTTATTTTTAAATTACATTAATACTAAGCATCCTAATATTAAATTCTCTATGGAAGTAGAACAATACAATAAAATTTCGTTTCTTGATGTTAACATAAATAAACATAGTACAGGCTTCTCAACACAAGTATACAGAAAACAAACTACTACCCAACTCGGTACTCATTTTTTCAGCAATATTCCACTTAGTTTTAAGGTGGCTAGTATTAAAAGTCGTATTTTTAGAGCCTATCACCTTTGTTCAAGTTGGTCTTTATTTGACTTAGAAATTCAGTATCTTAAGAGATTTTTCAACTATAATTTTTATTGTACTTTGACTTTTGAGACTTTAATTTCTACATTTTTAAATAACCTATATTCACCTAAAATAATTCAGTCCACGGTTCCGAAACAGAAGGTTTATCTTAAGCTTCCATTTTTAGACCTAACTTTTGAACTTAATAAAGATGTCCACTTTATTTTGGACAGACATTTCCCTCAATGCGACTTTATAATCATTAATTCTAATTCTAATTCTCTGCAATCCTTTTTTCGCCATAAAGATCACCTCCCCGTGCTTTTGAGATCCTTTGTTATTTATTTATATACATGTGCGACCTGTCAAAGTCGTTATGTGGGGCAGACTGCCCTACAGTTAAAACATAGGATTTCGAAGCATTTGGGTTTTTCTTATCGAACTTCTCGCCCTCTTTCCACTCCTGAATCCTCTGCTATTCGGCATCATTCAGAGACCCATGACCACCCGTGCCCACAGGACTCCTTTGCTATTTTGTCGTCTGCTTCTAATTCACTTGATCTTAAAATTTTAGAATCCCTTTTTATCAAGAAATTAAATCCAGAATTAAACGATAGCCTTTCCTCGATAAAATTACATACTTCCCAACCAACCAACACCTTTTTAACGCAACTACCGCACTAACTTAAGTTGTTTTTTTTCCTTTCCACTTGTCATTTGTAACTTTTACCATCCAGGTCAGTCCTTTTTAAAAAAAATTTAAATTTTTTAAATTTTAAACTTAACATTTTTAAACTTTTAATTTTTGAAATTTTAGTTAGTTTTATTTTTACATTTTTGTTTTATAATCTAGATAGTTTTTTTTTTTAACAACTTTTTAACTTTTTTTTCTATTAGATTTTATTATTGTACAGTTTGACATTTGTATTTACTTTAGTTTTATGATTATTCTTTTAGATGCTTCTATTTAGTCACTGAAGATGGCCCCTGAGTGGACCGAAACGTTTGGCCAATAAATGTTGAGAGTCGTATCTCTTGTTTTCATATTGAGGATAAGGTTCCCGAAGAACACTTCTATCGTAACTATATATATATATATATATATATATACACACACACATGAAAATCACGTGAAGAAACGAATTTAATAATAATAATTATTATCCTTTTTTAAAGAAAATGTGGCTCCAGTAGGAGCCTTATTATAGTGATGATGATACACGTTTACTTCTTTTCAGTTTTCTTTGGTAGAAGAACGGCTTGAATGTTGGGGAGCACACCTCCCTGAGCGATGGTGACCCCTGAAAGGAGTTTGTTTAACTCTTCATCGTTGCGGATTGCGAGCTGTAGATGACGTGGAATAATACGAGACTTCTTGTTATCCCGAGCGGCGTTTCCAGCCAATTCGAGAACTTCAGCAGCTAAATATTCCATAACTGCAGCGAGGTAAACCGAGCTCCAGCACCCACACGCTCAGCATAGTTTCCTTTTCTTAGTAGACGATGAATTCTACCGACGGGGAACTGAAGACCGGCTCTACTCGAGCGTGTTTTCGATTTTCCCTTAACTTTGCCACCCTTGCCACGACCAGACATATTGACGATGAAAGCGTTGCTATTAAGAGACAAATAATTAACGACAAATCTTTTTTCGGAAAATTTTTCTTACATAGTCAATAATTGTACGGAGTTCGAACGTAATACACCATTAGTTATATAAGGCGGCGAAAATTGTCGCAGAAAGAAATTATTTGCATTTGAAAAGGAAATTTTTCAGAGAGCGAGTGACTATTTTAATTTGTTTAAACGTTGCATTAGTCTTTCTATCATGGCTCCGAAGACGTCCGCAAAGGCGGCTAAGAAGGCTGGCAAAGCGCAGAAGTCTATTTCTAAAGGGGATAAGAAGAGGAGAAAGAGGAGGAAGGAGAGTTACAGTATCTACATCTACAAAGTTTTGAAACAAGTGCATCCAGACACTGGCGTTTCTTCGAAGGCTATGTCGATCATGAATTCTTTCGTGAATGACATTTTCGAAAGAATCGCTGCCGAAGCTTCTCGTCTGGCTCACTACAACAAGAGGTCTACTATAACTTCCCGAGAGATCCAAACTGCCGTCAGGCTCCTGCTTCCTGGAGAGCTTGCTAAGCACGCTGTATCTGAAGGAACCAAAGCGGTTACTAAGTATACATCGTCTAAATAAGTGCCATGCGTTATTCCTCCTGTGAAGCAAATGTGAGAAGAACAGCGAAAAAAAAAAATATATACATATATATATATATATACATATATATATATATATCACACTTGCACAAACAAACTCGGCTCCATTTGGGGCCACATTTCTTTTGAAGAAAGAGATAATACAAATATTTTAATTTCAAGCATTATTTATACCTATTATGATAATAATAATAATACGAACGGAAATTCATGATCAGATTCTAATTTTATGTAGTGTATACTTCACAAATTTCATTTATTTCTACGATATGATGATGGAGAGAGATGTTTCCAACTTTCATTATCCATCCCTAAAACCCACATACTGCAGCTCATTATAGTTTTCATTCATTTATCATGTATTCTTTTTAACGTGCATACTGAATATATAATATATATTATATATATATATATATAATATATATATATATATATGTGTGTGTGTGTGTGTGTATGTTATTGTGTGTGTGTGTGTGTCTTGAAATTATTTAAATTATTTAATATAAGGAACTTTATTTGTGATTAGTGCTATCATATAAATGAATTTCAACATAAATGAGAAACAAAAAAGACTGTCAAGAATAAATTCACAATTACAGTCGTACAAATAGTAACATCAGACCTCAGCAAAGAGCAACACGCCAACAGGCTGAGGAGACAAATTGAAAGAATCAACGAATTCGAGGAACGATGGAAAATTCAGACAAACCAACAGAAATTCACAGTAATTAACATTGGCCGCAGGAAGGTTCACGCACTAGAAATAAACAACCGAATCCAACATTACAAGCAACAAGGCACAGCTCTCGGCCTGACCATCAACAGCTTTGGCTATAAAAACCACACCACAGCAAGGACAAACAAAGCGAAAGGAGAGCTCTGTAAACTTTACCGTTTCAGGGGACTCTCGGTAAAAAATAAGATGCTGTACACGGCGCTCGTACCGTCAATGCTCGAATACCCTGCAATTCCACTGCACACAACGAGCGACACAAATCTGATGTTGCTACAAAGAATACAAAACGCAGGAACAAGATTCATCCTGGGGAAACGACTCAGCGACAGGATCTCAACCCAGACACTGCACCGACAAGCCAACTTACCCGCCTTCAATGTGCTTCTACACAGAGGGGCGGAGAAAACTTGGAGGAAGGTACGAAACACCTCTCCACAGACCTATGAAGAACTCGATACTGGACCTCAGCGCGAGAGAGAGTAATCCTACTTCAAGAGAAGTCTACCCGCAGCAGAAACCCCCCACCAATGGCACTTTTTCTACCCTTTAGAAGATTAAAAAAATAATATATATATATATATATATATATATATATATATATATATGTGTGTGTGTGTGTATATGTAAAAAAATAAAAAAATTAAGGAAAAAAATAAATAAATAAAAAATTAAAAATAAAAGAATATATAAAAAATTAAAAAAAAATATAATAAATAAATAAATAAAAGGTAGAAAACCCAAACTATATGCTAACAAGTCAAGCACCCCACAAAAGCTTGAACGCGCAAGGAAGGTGAAACAAATATCACCAAACCTTAACCCCCCCCCCCTTCCAAAAAAAAATAAAAAGAAAACTGCGCATCCTTGGTGAGCCCGAGGACCTATCAACTCTTCATCTATATTTCCCATTTCCCCACTTTCTGATATCACTCCTATAACTCTAATTTAACCTCTTATCATGGCCGTAACTACCTATGAGGTCGCCGAGGTCCGGACCTCGGTAATTATTTCCTAAAAAAAAAAAAGAGACTGAACCGTTCTCCGTGTATGAAACGCATATTACCGCTTTTCTTTTGAAAAGAGGGAGCGTCGAGCGTTTTGTGTTTTGTGTTTAGTGTATAGCTTGGGTTGTGTTTGTAGATGTCATTTTGGTCTGAATTTTGCTCGTCCCGCTGCGCTCGGAAAAAATCTGGACCTCACTAATTTCTAAACCCTAGTTACGGCCCTTCCTCTTATAACGTCAACTCACTCACTGTCTACTTTATTTCGTTTCGTCTTCGCAGTCAAGGAAGAATGGCTCGTACAAAGCAAACTGCCCGTAAATCGACGGGAGGAAAGGCCCCTCGCAAACAGCTTGCCACTAAGGCGGCTCGCAAGTCTGCTCCCGCTACTGGTGGAGTTAAGAAGCCCCATAGATACTGTCCTGGCACTGTAGCCCTTCGTGAGATCAGGCGCTACCAAAAGAGTACTGAACTGCTGATCAGGAAACTGCCGTTCCAACGTCTCGTCCGAGAAATCGCTCAAGACTTCAAGACTGACCTCCGATTTCAGTCATCGGCCGAGATGGCCCTTCAGGAAGCTTCCGAGGCTTACCTCGTTGGTCTCTTTGAAGATACAAACTTGTGCGCCATTCACGCCAAAAGAGTTACCATCATGCCAAAAGACATTCAGTTGGCAAGAAGAATTCGAGGGGAAAGAGCTTAATTAATAAGTTTATCAGATATCCAAAGCTTTTTCCTTGTACTCGAAAAAATTTACTTAATCGCTAATAATAAGGCCCTTTTAAGGGCCAAACTTTATTTAAAAGAGAGATAATTAAGTTGAACAACAGAAATAATACTTTAATTTTAAATAACAGTTTTGACACCAAAAAAAAACAAACGAAAGATGGTGCATGCAGTTATAAAAGTTTGCCTATGTTTGAAGATATATATATATATATATATATACACAGTATAATATATATACATATAATATATATTATATATATAATATATATATATATATATATATATATATATATATATATATATTTATATATATATATATTAGGGTGTCTCTTATTGGGTAGTCAAAAATTGAAATGTTGAGTTATTTTATCTGCGCCCCCTAAAATAGTTCCATTTAGCATCAAAACTAAAACTTGAAAGTTTGACACAAATTGGCTCATATTTAGGGGTCGCCCCCGGCTAATAAAAATGGTGACCATGGCATAATAGCTCCTGACATATGATTATGCTCATTATACACATAATTCCTTCCTTCTTTTTTTAGTTCGATTCGTTTTTATAAGTATAGGCCTTCTTATTTATCATTGATCCTTTTCTAACCTATCCTTGATGTTGTTATAATCCATCCTTTGGTCCTCAATCCTTCTTTATCCCAATCCTTTTTCTCCTATCCAAAATCCTTCCTGGTTCTTTTTTATATACAATCAGCAATGAAGCATTGCTACAAAAAAAAACCATTAGTTTATTATATAGAGATAAATTCAAAATGCCAGTGCTATTACATACTTTAATTACTTTAATTAGCATTATTTCCTTATACAACATTTATTTAATATACAATGATTATACAATATGGTGTATTTTAAGGTGCGACCTCATTGATGGTTATTTTTTGAGAAGAACAGTTTTTGATGGAACTGGGTGACTCTGGCGGTGTTTTGCAACAATTTGGAGCAGGAACTGGAGCTGCTCTTCCCCCACTGTCAATTTCTTATTCAGCTCTTGAACTAAAGCTACTGCACGTTCTGCCCGGTCATTTACAACAGATAGAGCTGCAACAATAGCTCTGGCCCTCAATATTCACAGTTGGATGTCCAAGTGCTGGGTGCCTTGTTCAGAAATCCTTCTGGCAAATTCAGCTTAGTAAAGAATTCTCTAGTATTTCTTGTAACAAGTTGGTGTAGTCCTTCACCAGAGCAGAAGGTCGATTCAGGAATCCGAGGACGCTTGGGTGGTCTATCAGTGGACTCATCTTCTAATGCCTTTACCATGCGTTTCTTTACATCTGTAGTAATTCGCTCATCAAAGAAGCAAGACCAACTGCTTCTTCAGACAGGTACCATAAGTGGTTAGAGAGCTTTTTTTTAGTTGCATCAGAAATCTTTTTGTTAGGATAATTAATCAATGACCTCATAAGGAGCCAGTCATTAAATGGGGTTTCAATAGGGAGTGAGGATGTTGTCCAAGCCTTCATATAGATGAGAACAGAAAAAAGGGAAAGATCTCGAATTCCTCGTTCTTCAGTCTTAGTCATCTTGAACTGGTTTCGAAAAAGCCACATCTTGATAGAATAGAGCGCTTTGGACATCCAGCGAGCTCGATGCATGGCACCTGGTGCACGAAACTTGATGTCTTTATTGGGAACACCTCCAAGAAAGATGATGGACAGATCCAAAAGTTCTTGATAGTCATCCCGTAGCATAGGTGCCTGGGATCTAGCAAACTGAATTAGTTCAGTTTTAGACTGGATAATTGCTTCTTTAATAATCGTGTCTGTCTCACCTGTTTGGAACTGGCTTTGATCAACAGAAGTCCAATTGTCACGAAAACGCTTAAAGATCAGTATCTCTGGACCAGTTGATGTAGATCCCAATGTTGCTTCAAATGCAGCTCCCAACAATAAATCTAAAACATGGTGTCTACAAGGCAAGTACAAAACATCATGTCCCAATTTTGCTTCGATGAGAGCACAGGCTCCACTATATTGACCCGTGTTTGAAGCTGTTGTATCGAAACAAATTGCTTTTACTCTCTCTGTAATTCCCCATTCATTCAGGCAGTTAAAGACGACTTCAGCTTGTGCTTCTCCAGTTGAGTTTGGGATTTTGGGGACACCAAGCAGCTGTTCAACACCAGGTCCTGACACAAGTACTGGGAGACGATCAATGTGCTTGTGCGAGGTGAGGTCCTCCATCATCTTGCCACATTCTCCATGGAAATGCTCCTTAAGTTCTTTAGCATGACGAGCTCGGTTCTTATTTCGAAGGCGATGGATAGAATGTTGGTTTATGTTGTAATCTGAAGCGTCCAAACCAAAGCTTTTAGCTGCCTCTGCGAGGATAAATGTTGCCTTTCTAGAGGAAATTTGTGTACGATCCAGGGCAGCAGACATCTGAATAGTCATGATGTTTTTCATGCCTCGTTTTTTCTTAGATTTTGGTAAAGCACAAGCTCCTTTGGGCTCCTCCTCCTCATTCTCACTTTCATCAGTGTTGCTGGAAGATGTGGAAGAAGCCAGTACAACTTGACTAGTAGACGCCTCCATCAAAGATTCTGACTTTCTTTTTCTCTCTGCCTCAGCTTCCAACAGTTTGGCTGCATTTTTTGTGCGGTATAAATAATTGTGAAAAATATAAATAACATAGTGTATTATCTGATAATAGCAAAAAAGAAGTATAGTGATACACAGTTACACACCTTTTACTTATGACAGCAGAAAACTGAATGATGACAAATAAACAATTGCAACATAATCTGGAGCATTCTTGATGAAACATGTTTAAACAGGTTGATCTTGTCTTATCAAGCAATATTTTCAGCTACAAACTTGACAATTATCTCTAATATATTCATTTAATTGAATTCATCATAAATATGATGATTAAATTAATTAAAAACATATGTTTAGTATACTTGACAACTGCTAGTAATTTCAAATATTAATTGCATAAATAATAGCTATATTTTATGAACTTTAATAAGCGGGGGCGACCTCTAAAAATTGTTCAATCCAAAAAGTTTTTATATATGATGTTTTTTCAACCAATGGAACTGGTTGAGGGGGCGCAACCTAAAAAAATCAACACTTCGAAAATAAGAGACACCCTAATATATATATATATATATATATATATAAAACATGAATGAAACCGATCCCTTTTTTTTAATAAAATAAATTTTCAATGGAGATATATATATATATATAAATATATATATATATATATATATATATATATATATATATATATATATATATATATATATATACATGAATGAGAGAGATCCTTTTTTTTTAATAAAATAAATTTAGAATGAAGGTGTTGGGTGTTTTAAAAGTTTGTCAACTGTTTGTGTAACTGTATATATATATATATATATATATATATATATATATATATATATATATATATATATATATATATATATATATATATATCGAATGAGTGATATTCCTTTGGTTTATGCCATAACCTTTTTTAAATAAAATAAATCGTGAATGCATGGGCTTAGTTTCATATATATATATACTCAATATGAATATGAAAACAAGAGATACGACTCTCAACATTTAAGGGAATGGCAATGGGTTCGCCCCTTGGTCCGTCCTTTGCTTACAGTTTTCTTTGTTTTCACGAGGAAAAGTGGCTGAGGGATTGCCCGCTTGATTTTAAACCTATTTTATTTAAACTTTATGCAGATGATTGTTTTGTCATTTTTAAGCATAAAGATCATGCCCCCTTTATTTTTAAATTACATTAATACTAAGCATCCTAATATTAAATTCTCTATGGAAGTAGAACAATACAATAAAATTTCGTTTCTTGATGTTAACATAAATAAACATAGTACAGGCTTCTCAACACAAGTATACAGAAAACAAACTACTACCCAACTCGGTACTCATTTTTTCAGCAATATTCCACTTAGTTTTAAGGTGGCTAGTATTAAAAGTCGTATTTTTAGAGCCTATCACCTTTGTTCAAGTTGGTCTTTATTTGACTTAGAAATTCAGTATCTTAAGAGATTTTTCAACTATAATTTTTATTGTACTTTGACTTTTGAGACTTTAATTTCTACATTTTTAAATAACCTATATTCACCTAAAGTAATTCAGTCCACGGTTCCGAAACAGAAGGTTTATCTTAAGCTTCCATTTTTAGACCCACTAACTTTTGAACTTAATAAAGATGTCCACTTTATTTTGGACAGACATTTCCCTCAATGCGACTTTATAATCATTAATTCTAATTCTAATTCTCTGCAATCCTTTTTTCGCCATAAAGATCACCTCCCCGTGCTTTTGAGATCCTTTGTTATTTATTTATATACATGTGCGACCTGTCAAAGTCGTTATGTGGGGCAGACTGACCTACAGTTAAAACATAGGATTTCGAAGCATTTGGGTTTTTCTTATCGAACTTCTCGCCCTCTTTCCACTCCTGAATCCTCTGCTATTCGGCATCATTCAGAGACCCATGACCACCCGTGCCCACAGGACTCCTTTGCTATTTTGTCGTCTGCTTCTAATTCACTTGATCTTAAAATTTTAGAATCCCTTTTTATCAAGAAATTAAATCCAGAATTAAACGATAGCCTTTCCTCGATAAAATTACATACTTCCCAACCAACCAACACCTTTTTAACGCAACTACCGCACTAACTTAAGTTGTTTTTTCCTTTCTCTCACTTGTCATTTGTAACTTTTACCATCCAGGTCAGTCCTTTTTAAAAAAAATTTAAATTTTTTAAATTTTAAACTTAACATTTTTAAACTTTTAATTTTTGAAATTTTAGTTAGTTTTATTTTTACATTTTTGTTTTATAATCTAGATAGTTTTTTTTTTTAACAACTTTTTAACTTTTTTTTCTATTAGATTTTATTATTGTACAGTTTGACATTTGTATTTACTTTAGTTTTATGATTATTCTTTTAGATGCTTCTATTTAGTCACTGAAGATGGCCCCTGAGTGGACCGAAACGTTTGGCCAATAAATGTTGAGAGTCGTATCTCTTGTTTTCATATTGAGGATAAGGTTCCCGAAGAACACTTCTATCGTAACTATATATATATATATATATATATATACACACACATGAAAATCACGTGAAGAAACGAATTTAATAATAATAATTATTATCCTTTTTTAAAGAAAATGTGGCACCAGTAGGAGCCTTATTATAGTGATGATGATACACGTTTACTTCTTTTCAGTTTTCTTTGGTAGAAGAACGGCTTGAATGTTGGGGAGCACACCTCCCTGAGCGATGGTGACCCCTGAAAGGAGTTTGTTTAACTCTTCATCGTTGCGGATTGCGAGCTGTAGATGACGTGGAATAATACGAGACTTCTTGTTATCCCGAGCGGCGTTTCCAGCCAATTCGAGAACTTCAGCAGCTAAATATTCCATAACTGCAGCGAGGTAAACCGGAGCTCCAGCACCCCACGCTCAGCATAGTTTCCTTTTCTTAGTAGACGATGAATTCTACCGACGGGGAACTGAAGACCGGCTCTACTCGAGCGTGTTTTCGATTTTCCCTTAACTTTGCCACCCTTGCCACGACCAGACATATTGACGATGAAAGCGTTGCTATTAAAGACAAATAATTAACGACAAATCTTTTTTCCGGAAAATTTTTCTTACATAGTCAATAATTGTACGGAGTTCGAACGTAATACACCATTAGTTATATAAGGCGGCGAAAATTGTCGCAGAAAGAAATTATTTGCATTTGAAAAGGAAATTTTTCAGAGAGCGAGTGACTATTTTAATTTGTTTAAACGTTGCATCAGTCTTTCTATCATGGCTCCGAAGACGTCCGCAAAGGCGGCTAAGAAGGCTGGCAAAGCGCAGAAGTCTATTTCTAAAGGGGATAAGAAGAGGAGAAAGAGGAGGAAGGAGAGTTACAGTATCTACATCTACAAAGTTTTGAAACAAGTGCATCCAGACACTGGCGTTTCTTCGAAGGCTATGTCGATCATGAATTCTTTCGTGAATGACATTTTCGAAAGAATCGCTGCCGAAGCTTCTCGTCTGGCTCACTACAACAAGAGGTCTACTATAACTTCCCGAGAGATCCAAACTGCCGTCAGGCTCCTGCTTCCTGGAGAGCTTGCTAAGCACGCTGTATCTGAAGGAACCAAAGCGGTTACTAAGTATACATCGTCTAAATAAGTGCCATGCGTTATTCCTCCTGTGAAGCAAATGTGAGAAGAACAGAAAAAAAAAAAATATATATAATATATATAATATATATATATTATCACACTTGCACAAACAAACTCGGCTCCATTTGGGGCCACATTTCTTTTGAAGAAAGAGATAATACAAATATTTTAATTTCAAGCATTATTTATACCTATTATGATAATAATAATAATAATACGAAGGAAATTCATGATCAGATTCTAATTTTATGTAGTGTATACTTCACAAATTTCATTTATTTCTACGATATGATGATGGAGAGAGATGTTTCCAACTTTCATTATCCATCCCTAAAACCCACATACTGCAGCTCATTATAGTTTTCATTCATTTATCATGTATTCTTTTTAACGTGCATACTGAATATATATATATATATATATATATATATATATATATATATATACGTCACACGCACGCACGCATTATTCAAGCATTATTTATTCCTATTATGATGAAAATAAAAAAATATGATGGAAATTCATGATCAGATTCTATTTTTATATAGTGTTTTAGGGAGGCACTCCTCCAAACACAAATTTCATTTATTTCTACGATATGATGATGTCGGAGAGAAATGTTTCCAACTCTCATTATCCATCCCTAAAACCCACATACTGCATGCATATAACAAAGCAGGTCATTATAATTTTAATTTTATTTATCGTGTATTCTTTTTAACATGCATACGGAATATATATATATATATATACACACACACACACACGATTCACATGCACGCACGCACGCACGCACGCCACGCAAAAAAAA
Organism: Bathynomus jamesi; assembly: GCA_023014485.1. Lineage (NCBI taxonomy): Eukaryota > Metazoa > Arthropoda > Malacostraca > Isopoda > Cirolanidae > Bathynomus > Bathynomus jamesi. Next base: position 66,773 of record JAJOZX010011365.1, read on the forward strand.
AAAAAAAAAAAAAAAAGAGTTGAATCCAGCCTCCTTTTATTCCTAAACCAATCAAGAGGATCATGCAACAAAAGCAGTTACCAGTTTCCTACGTCAGTCATCAACTTGGGTCAACCGGCCAATCAAGGGTCAGGTCGAGGGGGACGGGGCGTTGCTGTTAAAAAAATAGGTGGGGCCGGCCACAAAATTACAAAGTTACCACATATATAATTATATTGTCCATAAATAATAATAGTAATAATAATAATAATGTACAATACCGTAATACTCAGGACTTTTTATACTACATCATATTGTAAAATTAGTAATATCTTGAAATCCCTGAAATTTTCACTAATTTTGGCTAATTACTGTTTCAATCAGGAATCTCAATAAGTTTTACCCGATATTTTCAGTTTTAGGAACTGTAAAAACTTTAATTAAAAATACATTTTTCTAGTGCATTTTTATCACTAATTTAAAAAAAATAACATTCTTTTTTGGGATAAACAAAAAACAATTGGACCTAGTATGTTTCATGGACTGCTCTCGATTTTCCTACGAAATTGCAAACAAGGGTTTTCTTCAGAAACCTAACCTGACCTGACCTAACCTAACCTAACCTAACCTGACCTAACCTAAACTGACCTAACCCTACCTAACCTAACCTGGCCTCACCTAACCTAACCTAACCTAATCTAACCCGACTTAATCGAGTTTATTATACTATTGTTTTTTGCAAGATATATATATCGCACTAATTCTTGTCATTTTTTGTGAATTTGTATGGTATAGCGTAAGCGCCACACCAGCTCAGACTTACTCAAAAAGATGGGGGAGTGTATTACGTTGTTTCAGTAAATAAATTTATTCAATATCCAATAACATTTTTCTTTATCATTTCTCAAGAAAACCGATTGCAGAAACAAAATCAGGGTCATCGACTGCCCTTGTTTGCAATTTCGTAGGAAAATCGAGAGTAGTCCATGAAACATACTAGTCCCAAACAATTATAGTAATTTCGGTTCAAAGTACTAATTAAAGTGTATCGTACGAATATATATATATATATATATATCTTCTAGGAAGATTAAATCCACAATAGTCCGAATAAGTAATGGTAATGACAAATACTATAGGTTTTTTTTTTTCATAATGCTAGCCCGACGTTGTCTAGCATCATGAAAAAGAAAAAAACTACAGCAGTTGTCATTTACCATTACTTATTCGGACTATAGTGGATTTAATCTTCCTAGAAAAGTTCCTTGTTCCATGCACGGTCTGTGTGTATTATAAAAAAATCTCAAGGAACCACTCTGATTTCATTTCCATATATATATATATATATATATATATATATATATATATATATATATATATATATATATATATATATATATATATATATATATATATATATATATATATATATATATATATATATATATATATATATATATATATATATATATAAAATGAACTCAAAAAAACGTTTCAATTAATTATATACGAAAACGACTTGTTTCGAATGTTCTTAAGTATCATTATATATATATATATATATATATATATATATATAGTATATATATATATGTATATGTGTGTGTGTGTGTATGTTATTGTGTGTGTGTGTGTGTGTGTGTGTGTCTTGAAATTATTTAAATTATTTAATATAAGGAACTTTATTTGTGATTAGTGCTATCATATAAATGAATTTCAACATAAATGAGAAACAAAAAAGACTGTCAAGAATAAATTCACAATTACAGTCGTACAAATAGTAACATCAGACCTCAGCAAAGAGCAACACGCCAACAGGCTGAGGAGACAAATTGAAAGAATCAACGAATTCGAGGAACGATGGAAAATTCAGACAAACCAACAGAAATTCACAGTAATTAACATTGGCCGCAGGAAGGTTCACGCACTAGAAATAAACAACCGAATCCAACCTTACAAGCAACAAGGCACAGCTCTCGGCCTGACCATCAACAGCTTTGGCTATAAAAACCACACCACAGCAAGGACAAACAAAGCGAAAGGAGAGCTCTGTAAACTTTACCGTTTCAGGGGACTCTCGGTAAAAAATAAGATGCTGTACACGGCGCTCGTACCGTCAATCTCGAATACCCTGCAATTCCACTGCACACAACGAGCGACACAAATCTGATGTTGCTACAAAGAATACAAAACGCAGGAACAAGATTCATCCTGGGGAAACGACTCAGCGACAGGATCTCAACCCAGACACTGCACCGACAAGCCAACTTACCCGCCTTCAATGTGCTTCTACACAGAGGGGCGGAGAAAACTTGGAGGAAGGTACGAAACACCTCTCCACAGACCTATGAAGAACTCGATACTGGACCTCAGCGCGAGAGAGAGTAATCCTACTTCAAGAGAAGTCTACCCCGCAGCAGAAACCCCCCACCAATGGCACTTTTTCTACCCTTTAGAAGATTAAAAAAATAAAATATATATATATATATATTATATGTGTGTGTGTGTGTGTGTGTGTGTATATGTAAAAAAAAAAAAAAATAAGGAAAAAAATAAATAAATAAAAATTAAAAATAAAAGAATATATAAAAAATTAAAAAGAAAAAATATAATAAATAAATAAATAAAAGGTAGAAAACCCAAACTATAAGCTAACAAGTCAAGCACCCCACAAAAGCTTGAACGCGCAAGGAAGGTGAAACAAATATCACCAAACCTTAACCCCCCCCCCTTCCAAAAAAAAAGTAAAAAGAAAACTGCGCATCCTTGGTGAGCCCGAGGACCTATCAACTCTTCATCTATATTTCCCATTTCCCCACTTTCTGATATCACTCCTATAACTCTAATTTAACCTCTTATCATGGCCGTAACTACCTATGAGGTCGCCGAGGTCCGGACCTCGGTAATTATTTCCTAAAAAAAAAAAGAGACTGAACCGTTCTCCGTGTATGAAACGCATATTACCGCTTTTCTTTTGAAAAGAGGGAGCGTCGAGCGTTTTGTGTTTTGTGTTTAGTGTATAGCTTGGGTTGTGTTTGTAGATGTCATTTTGGTCTGAATTTTGCTCGTCCCGCTGCGCTCGGAAAAAATCTGGACCTCACTAATTTCTAAACCCTAGTTACGGCCCTTCCTCTTATAACGTCAACTCACTCACTGTCTACTTTATTTCGTTTCTTCTTCGCAGTCAAGGAAGAATGGCTCGTACAAAGCAAACTGCCCGTAAATCGACGGGAGGAAAGGCCCCTCGCAAACAGCTTGCCACTAAGGCGGCTCGCAAGTCTGCTCCCGCTACTGGTGGAGTTAAGAAGCCCCATAGATACTGTCCTGGCACTGTAGCCCTTCGTGAGATCAGGCGCTACCAAAAGAGTACTGAACTGCTGATCAGGAAACTGCCGTTCCAACGTCTCGTCCGAGAAATCGCTCAAGACTTCAAGACTGACCTCCGATTTCAGTCATCGGCCGTGATGGCCCTTCAGGAAGCTTCCGAGGCTTACCTCGTTGGTCTCTTTGAAGATACAAACTTGTGCGCCATTCACGCCAAAAGAGTTACCATCATGCCAAAAGACATTCAGTTGGCAAGAAGAATTCGAGGGGAAAGAGCTTAATTAATAAGTTTATCAGATATCCAAAGCTTTTTCCTTGTACTCGAAAAAATTTACTTAATCGCTAATAATAAGGCCCTTTTAAGGGCCAAACTTTATTTAAAAGAGAGATAATTAAGTTGAACAACAGAAATAATACTTTAATTTTAAATAACAGTTTTGACACCAAAAAAAAAAAAAGAAGGATGGTGCATGCAGTTATAAAAGTTTGCCTATGTTTGAAGATATATATATATATATATACAGTATATATATATATATATATATATATATATATATAGATATATATATATATATAAAACATGAATGAAACCGATCCCTTTTTTTTAATAAAATAAATTTTCAATGGAGATATATATATATATATATATATATATATATATATATATATATATATATATATATATATATATATATATATATATATAAAACATGAATGAGAGAGATCCCTTTTTTTTTAATAAAATAAATTTAGAATGAAGGTGTTGGGTGTTTTAAAAGTTTGTCAACTGTTTGTATAACTATATATATATATATATATATATATATATATATATATATATATTATATATATATATATATATATATATATATATATATATATATATATATATATATATATATATCGAATGAGCGATATCCCTTTGGTTTATGCCATAACTTTTTTTAAATAAAATAAATCGTGAATGCATGGGCTTAGTTTCATATATATATATATACTCAATATGAATATGAAAACAAGAGATACGACTCTCAACATTTAAGGGAATGGCAATGGGTTCGCCCCTTGGTCCGTCCTTTGCTTACAGTTTTCTTTGTTTTCACGAGGAAAAGTGGCTGAGGGATTGCCCGCTTGATTTTAAACCTATTTTATTTAAACTTTATGCAGATGATTGTTTTGTCATTTTTAAGCATAAAGATCATGCCCCCTTTATTTTAAATTACATTAATACTAAGCATCCTAATATTAAATTCTCTATGGAAGTAGAACAATACAATAAAATTTCGTTTCTTGATGTTAACATAAATAAACATAGTACAGGCTTCTCAACACAAGTATACAGAAAACAAACTACTACCCAACTCGGTACTCATTTTTTCAGCAATATTCCACTTAGTTTTAAGGTGGCTAGTATTAAAAGTCGTATTTTTAGAGCCTATCACCTTTGTTCAAGTTGGTCTTTATTTGACTTAGAAATTCAGTATCTTAAGAGATTTTTCAACTATAATTTTTATTGTACTTTGACTTTTGAGACTTTAATTTCTACATTTTTAAATAACCTATATTCACCTAAAATAATTCAGTCCACGGTTCCGAAACAGAAGGTTTATCTTAAGCTTCCATTTTTAGACCCACTAACTTTTGAACTTAATAAAGATGTCCACTTTATTTTGGACAGACATTTCCCTCAATGCGACTTTATAATCATTAATTCTAATTCTAATTCTCTGCAATCCTTTTTTCGCCATAAAGATCACCTCCCCGTGCTTTTGAGATCCTTTGTTATTTATTTATATACATGTGCGACCTGTCAAAGTCGTTATGTGGGGCAGACTGCCTACAGTTAAAACATAGGATTTCGAAGCATTTGGGTTTTTCTTATCGAACTTCTCGCCCTCTTTCCACTCCTGAATCCTCTGCTATTCGGCATCATTCAGAGACCCATGACCACCCGTGCCCACAGGACTCCTTTGCTATTTTGTCGTCTGCTTCTAATTCACTTGATCTTAAAATTTTAGAATCCCTTTTATCAAGAAATTAAATCCAGAATTAAACGATAGCCTTTCGTCGATAAAATTACATACTTCCCAACCAACCAACACCTTTTTAACGCAACTACCGCACTAACTTAAGTTGTTTTTTTTTCTCTCTCACACTTGTCATTTGTAACTTTTACCATCCAGGTCAGTCCTTTTTTAAAAAAATTAATTTTTTAAATTTTAAACTTAACATTTTTAAACTTTTAATTTTTGAAATTTTAGTTAGTTTTATTTTTACATTTTTGTTTTATAATCTAGATAGTTTTTTTTTTTAACAACTTTTTAACTTTTTTTTTCTATTAGATTTTATTATTGTACAGTTTGACATTTGTATTTACTTTAGTTTTATGATTATTCTTTTAGATGCTTCTATTTAGTCACTGAAG
>JAJOZX010011365.1:77500-97500 GCA_023014485.1 Bathynomus jamesi
TTTTGCTCGTCCGCTGCGCTCGGAAAAAATCTGGACCTCACTAATTTCTAAACCCTAGTTACGGCCCTTCCTCTTATAACGTCAACTCACTCACTGTCTACTTTTTTCGTTTCTTCTTCGCAGTCAAGGAAGAATGGCTCGTACAAAGCAAACTGCCCGTAAATCGACGGGAGGAAAGGCCCTCGCAAACAGCTTGCCACTAAGGCGGCTCGCAATCTCTCCCGCTACTGGTGGAGTTAAGAAGCCCCATAGATACTGTCCTGGCACTGTAGCCCTTCGTGAGATCAGGCGCTACCAAAAGAGTACTGAACTGCTGATCAGGAAACTGCCGTTCCAACGTCTCGTCCGAGAAATCGCTCAAGACTTCAAGACTGACCTCCGATTTCAGTCATCGGCCGTGATGGCCCTTCAGGAAGCTTCCGAGGCTTACCTCGTTGCTCTCTTTGAAGATACAACTTGTGCGCCATTCACGCCAAAAAGTTACCATCATGCCAAAAGACATTCAGTTGTGCAAGAAGAATTCGAGGGGAAAGAGCTTAATTAATAAGTTTATCAGATATCCAAAGCTTTTTCCTTGTACTCGAAAAAATTTACTGGAAGCTCTGACCTTAAGCTTAAAATTATGGAGTCTCTGTTTATTTATAAACTAAAACCAGACCTAAATTCTGACGAATCATCGATAGATCTGCTATGTTTTGGTTAAGGTACTAGTTTGTTTTATTTACATTTCAGTTTTAATGCTTTTACTTTTTATAATTTTAACTTTTTAACTTCACATTTATTTACCTTTTAGTTTTAATGTTTTAACATTTTCTTAGCTACTTTTTATAATTTTTTTTTTAAGTTTATTTTATTTTAAATTGTTATTAAGCAATTTGTATTTTGTAATTTTGTATGTGATTTGGAATTTTATTGTTTTAGCCCTGAAGATGGAATTAGTGCATTCCGAAACGTTGGTACTATTAAACCTTGAAGGATGTTTGTATTTTCTCTGGTGTTCCTGTTCATTATTATATATATATATATATATACATATATATATATATATATATATATATAATATATATATATATATATATATATATATATATATATATATATATATATATATCGAATGAGCGATATCCCTTTGGTTTATGCCATAACTTTTTTTAAATAAAATAAATCGTGAAGGCATGGGCTTAGTTTCATATATATATATACTCAATATGAATATGAAAACAAGAGATACGACTCTCAACATTTAAGGGAATGGCAATGGGTTCGCCCCTTGGTCCGTCCTTTGCTTACAGTTTTCTTTGTTTTCACGAGGAAAAGTGGCTGAGGGATTGCCCGCTTGATTTTAAACCTATTTTATTTAAACTTTATGCAGATGATTGTTTTGTCATTTTTAAGCATAAAGATCATGCCCCCTTTATTTTTAAATTACATTAATACTAAGCATCCTAATATTAAATTCTCTATGGAAGTAGAACAATACAATAAAATTTCGTTTCTTGATGTTAACATAAATAAACATAGTACAGGCTTCTCAACACAAGTATACAGAAAACAAACTACTACCCAACTCGGTACTCATTTTTTCAGCAATATTCCACTTAGTTTTAAGGTGGCTAGTATTAAAAGTCGTATTTTTAGAGCCTATCACCTTTGTTCAAGTTGGTCTTTATTTGACTTAGAAATTCAGTATCTTAAGAGATTTTTCAACTATAATTTTTATTGTACTTTGACTTTTGAGACTTTAATTTCTACATTTTTAAATAACCTACATTCACCTAAAATAATTCAGTCCACGGTTCCGAAACAGAAGGTTTATCTTAAGCTTCCATTTTTAGACCCACTAACTTTTGAACTTAATAAAGATGTCCACTTTATTTTGGACAGACATTTCCCTCAATGCGACTTTATAATCATTAATTCTAATTCTAATTCTCTGCAATCCTTTTTTCGCCATAAAGATCACCTCCCCGTGCTTTTGAGATCCTTTGTTATTTATTTATATACATGTGCGACCTGTCAAAGTCGTTATGTGGGGCAGACTGCCCTACAGTTAAAACATAGGATTTCGAAGCATTTGGGTTTTTCTTATCGAACTTCTCGCCCTCTTTCCACTCCTGAATCCTCTGCTATTCGGCATCATTCAGAGACCCATGACCACCCGTGCCCACAGGACTCCTTTGCTATTTTGTCGTCTGCTTCTAATTCACTTGATCTTAAAATTTTAGAATCCCTTTTTATCAAGAAATTAAATCCAGAATTAAACGATAGCCTTTCCTCGATAAAATTACATACTTCCCAACCAACCAACACCTTTTTAACGCAACTACCGCACTAACTTAAGTTTTTTTTTCCTTTCTCTCCACTTGTCATTTGGAACTTTTACCATCCAGGTCAGTCCTTTTTAAAAAAAATTTAAATTTTTTAAATTTTAAACTTAACATTTTTAAACTTTTAATTTTTGAAATTTTAGTTAGTTTTATTTTTACATTTTTGTTTTATAATCTAGATAGTTTTTTTTTTTAACAACTTTTTAACTTTTTTTTCTATTAGATTTTATTATTGTACAGTTTGACATTTGTATTTACTTTAGTTTTATGATTATTCTTTTAGATGCTTCTATTTAGTCACTGAAGATGGCCCCTGAGTGGACTGAAACTTTTGGCCAATAAATGTTGAGAGTCGTATCTCTTGTTTTCATATTCATATTGAGGATAAGGTTCCCGAAGAACACTTCTATCGTAACTATATATATATATATACACACACACATGAAAATCACGTGAAGAAACGAATTTAATAATAATAATTATTATCCTTTTTTAAAGAAAATGTGGCAGCAGTAGGAGCCTTATTATAGTGATGATGATACACGTTTACTTCTTTTTAGTTTTCTTTGGTAGAAGAACGGCTTGAATGTTGGGGAGCACACCTCCCTGAGCGATGGTGACCCCTGAAAGGAGTTTGTTTAACTCTTCATCGTTGCGGATTGCGAGCTGTAGATGACGTGGAATAATACGAGACTTCTTGTTATCCCGAGCGGCGTTTCCAGCCAATTCGAGAACTTCAGCAGCTAAATATTCCATAACTGCAGCGAGGTAAACCGGAGCTCCAGCACCCACACGCTCAGCATAGTTTCCTTTTCTTAGTAGACGATGAATTCTACCGACGGGGAACTGAAGACCGGCTCTACTCGAGCGTGTTTTCGATTTTCCCTTAACTATGCCACCCTTGCCACGACCAGACATATTGACGATGAAAGCGTTGCTATTAAGAGACAAATAATTAACGACAAATCTTTTTTCCGGAAAATTTTTCTTACATAGTCAATAATTGTACGGAGTTCGAACGTAATACACCATTAGTTATATAAGGCGGCGAAAATTGTCGCAGAAAGAAATTATTTGCAGTATGCTATATTTCTTCTACTACTTCTTTCACCACCTTTCTCTACAAAAAAAAAAAAAAAATGGTGTCAATAATCCAGCAGGGTTGAAAGCACCTTAAACAGAAAAAAACAAACAAACAAAACAAAATTATTTGCATTTGAAAAGGAAATTTTTCAGAGAGCGAGTGACTATTTTAATTTGTTTAAACGTTGCATCAGTCTTTCTATCATGGCTCCGAAGACGTCCGCAAAGGCGGCTAAGAAGGCTGGCAAAGCGCAGAAGTCTATTTCTAAAGGGGATAAGAAGAGGAGAAAGAGGAGGAAGGAGAGTTACAGTATCTACATCTACAAAGTTTTGAAACAAGTGCATCCAGACACTGGCGTTTCTTCGAAGGCTATGTCGATCATGAATTCTTTCGTGAATGACATTTTCGAAAGAATCGCTGCCGAAGCTTCTCGTCTGGCTCACTACAACAAGAGGTCTACTATAACTTCCCGAGATATCCAAACTGCCGTCAGGCTCCTGCTTCCTGGAGAGCTTGCTAAGCACGCTGTATCTGAAGGAACCAAAGCGGTTACTAAGTATACATCGTCTAAATAAGTGCCATGCGTTATTCCTCCTGTGAAGCAAATGTGAGAAGAACAGCGAAAAAAAAAAATATATATATATATATATATATACATATATATATATATCACACTTGCACAAACAAACTCGGCTCCATTTGGGGCCACATTTCTTTTGAAGAAAGAGATAATACAAATATTTTAATTTCAAGCATTATTTATACCTATTATGATAATAATAATAATACGAAGGAAATTCATGATCAGATTCTAATTTTATGTAGTGTATACTTCACAAATTTCATTTATTTCTACGATATGATGATGGAGAGAGATGTTTCCAACTTTCATTATCCATCCCTAAAACCCACATACTGCAGCTCATTATAGTTTTCATTCATTTATCATGTATTCTTTTTAACGTGCATACTGAATTATATATATATATATATATATATATATATATATAATATATATATATATATATATAATATATTATATATATGTGTGTGTGTGTGTGTGTATGTTATTGTGTGTGTGTGTGTGTGTGTGTGTGTGTCTTGAAATTATTTAAATTATTTAATATAAGGAACTTTATTTGTGATTAGTGCTATCATATAAATGAATTTCAACATAAATGAGAAACAAAAAAGACTGTCAAGAATAAATTCACAATTACAGTCGTACAAATAGTAACATCAGACCTCAGCAAAGAGCAACACGCCAACAGGCTGAGGAGACAAATTGAAAGAATCAACGAATTCGAGGAACGATGGAAAATTCAGACAAACCAACAGAAATTCACAGTAATTAACATTGGCCGCAGGAAGGTTCACGCACTAGAAATAAACAACCGAATCCAACATTACAAGCAACAAGGCACAGCTCTCGGCCTGACCATCAACAGCTTTGGCTATAAAAACCACACCACAGCAAGGACAAACAAAGCGAAAGGAGAGCTCTGTAAACTTTACCGTTTCAGGGGACTCTCGGTAAAAAATAAGATGCTGTACACGGCGCTCGTACCGTCAATGCTCGAATACCCTGCAATTCCACTGCACACAACGAGCGACACAAATCTGATGTTGCTACAAAGAATACAAAAACGCAGGAACAAGATTCATCCTGGGGAAACGACTCAGCGACAGGATCTCAACCCAGACACTGCACCGACAAGCCAACTTACCCGCCTTCAATGTGCTTCTACACAGAGGGGCGGAGAAAACTTGGAGGAAGGTACGAAACACCTCTCCACAGACCTATGAAGAACTCGATACTGGACCTCAGCGCGAGAGAGAGTAATCCTACTTCAAGAGAAGTCTACCCCGCAGCAGAAACCCCCCACCAATGGCACTTTTTCTACCCTTTAGAAGATTAAAAAATAAAATATATATATATATATATATGTGTGTGTGTGTGTGTGTGTGTGTATATGTAAAAAATAAAAAAATTAAGGAAAAAATAAATAAATAAAAAATTAAAAATAAAAGAATATATAAAAATTAAAAAATTAAAAGAAAAAATATAATAAATAAATAAAAAAGGTAGAAAACCCAAACTATAAGCTAACAAGTCAAGCACCCCACAAAAGCTTGAACGCGCAAGGAGGTGAAACAAATATCACCAAACCTTAACCCCCCCCCCTTCCAAAAAAAAATAAAAAGAAAACTGCGCATCCTTGGTGAGCCCGAGGACCTATCAACTCTTCATCTATATTTCCCATTTCCCCACTTTCTGATATCACTCCTATAACTCTAATTTAACCTCTTATCATGGCCGTAACTACCTATGAGGTCGCCGAGGTCCGGACCTCGGTAATTATTTCCTAAAAAAAAAAAAGAGACTGAACCGTTCTCCGTGTATGAAACGCATATTACCGCTTTTCTTTTGAAAAGAGGGAGCGTCGAGCGTTTTGTGTTTTGTGTTTAGTGTATAGCTTGGGTTTGTTTGTAGATGTCATTTTGGTCTGAATTTTGCTCGTCCGCTGCGCTCGGAAAAATCTGGACCTCACTAATTTCTAAACCCTAGTTACGGCCCTTCCTCTTATAACGTCAACTCACTCACTGTCTACTTTATTTCGTTTCTTCTTCGCAGTCAAGGAAGAATGGCTCGTACAAAGCAAACTGCCCGTAAATCGACGGGAGGAAGGCCCCTCGCAAACAGCTTGCCACTAAGGCGGCTCGCAAGTCTGCTCCCGCTACTGGTGGAGTTAAGAAGCCCCATAGATACTGTCCTGGCACTGTAGCCCTTCGTGAGATCAGGCGCTACCAAAAGAGTACTGAATGCTGATCAGGAAACTGCCGTTCCAACGTCTCGTCCGAGAAATCGCTCAAGACTTCAAGACTGACCTCCGATTTCAGTCATCGGCCGTGATGGCCTTCAGGAAGCTTCCGAGGCTTACCTCGTTGCTCTCTTTGAAGATACAAACTTGTGCGCCATTCACGCCAAAAGAGTTACCATCATGCCAAAAGACATTCAGTTGGCAAGAAGAATTCGAGGGGAAAGAGCTTAATTAATAAGTTTATCAGATATCCAAAGCTTTTTCCTTGTACTCGAAAAAATTTACTTATCGCTAATAATAAGGCCCTTTTAAGGGCCAAACTTTATTTAAAAGAGAGATAATTAAGTTGAACAACAGAAAATAATACTTTAATTTTAAATAACAGTTTTGACACCAAAAAAAAAAAAACGAAGGATGGTGCATGCAGTTATAAAAGTTTGCCTATGTTTGAAGATATAATATATATATATACAGTATATATATAATATAGAATATATATATATATATAGATATATATATATATATATATAAACATGAATGAAACCGATCTCTTTTTTTAATAAAATAAATTTTCAATGAATATATATATATATATATATATATATATATATATATAATAATATATATATTATATATAGAGATATATATATATATATTATATATATATTATAAAACATGAATGAGAGAGATCCCTTTTTTTTAATAAAATAAATTTAGAATGAAGTGTTGGGTGTTTTAAAAGTTTGTCAACTGTTTGTAAACTATAGATATATATATATAATATATATATATATATATATATATATATATATATATATATATATATATATATATATATATATATATCGAATGAGCGATATCCCTTTGGTTTATGCCATAACTTTTTTTAAATAAAATAAATCGTGAATGCATGGGCTTAGTTTCATATATATATATACTCAATATGAATATGAAACAAGATATACGACTCTCAACATTTAAGGGAATGGCAATGGGTTCGCCCCCTTGGTCCGTCCTTTGCTTACAGTTTTCTTTGTTTTCACGAGGAAAAGTGGCTGAGGGATTGCCCGCTTGATTTTAAACCTATTTTATTTAAACTTTATGCAGATGATTGTTTTGTCATTTTTAAGCATAAAGATCATGCCCCCTTTATTTTTAAATTACATTAATACTAAGCATCCTAATATTAAATTCTCTATGGAAGTAGAACAATACAATAAAATTTCGTTTCTTGATGTTAACATAAATAAACATAGTACAGGCTTCTCAACACAAGTATACAGAAAACAAACTACTACCCAACTCGGTACTCATTTTTTCAGCAATATTCCACTTAGTTTTAAGGTGGCTAGTATTAAAAGTCGTATTTTTAGAGCCTATCACCTTTGTTCAAGTTGGTCTTTATTTGACTTAGAAATTCAGTATCTTAAGAGATTTTTCAACTATAATTTTTATTGTACTTTGACTTTTGAGACTTTAATTTCTACATTTTTAATAACCTATATTCACCTAAAATAATTCAGTCCACGGTTCCGAAACAGAAGGTTTATCTTAAGCTTCCATTTTTAGACCCACTAACTTTTGAACTTAATAAAGATGTCCACTTTATTTTGGACAGACATTTCCCTCAATGCGACTTTATAATCATTAATTCTAATTCTAATTCTCTGCAATCCTTTTTCGCCATAAAGATCACCTCCCCGTGCTTTTGAGATCCTTTGTTATTTATTTTATATACATGTGCGACCTGTCAAAGTCGTTATGTGGGGCAGACTGCCCTACAGTTAAAACATAGGATTTCGAAGCATTTGGGTTTTTCTTATCGAACTTCTCGCCCTCTTTCCACTCCTGAATCCTCTGCTATTCGGCATCATTCAGAGACCCATGACCACCCGTGCCCACAGGACTCCTTTGCTATTTTGTCGTCTGCTTCTAATTCACTTGATCTTAAAATTTTAGAATCCCTTTTTATCAAGAAATTAAATCCAGAATTAAACGATAGCCTTTCCTCGATAAAATTACATACTTCCCAACCAACCAACACCTTTTTAACGCAACTACCGCACTAACTTAAGTTGTTTTTTCCTTTCTCTACACTTGTCATTTGTAACTTTTACCATCCAGGTCAGTCCTTTTTTAAAAAAAATTTAAATTTTTTAAATTTTAAACTTAACATTTTTAAACTTTTAATTTTTGAAATTTTAGTTAGTTTTATTTTTACATTTTTGTTTTATAATCTAGATAGTTTTTTTTTTTAACAACTTTTTAACTTTTTTTTCTATTAGATTTTATTATTGTACAGTTTGACATTTGTATTTACTTTAGTTTTATGATTATTCTTTTAGATGCTTCTATTTAGTCACTGAAGATGGCCCCTGAGTGGACCGAAACGTTTGGCCAATAAATGTTGAGAGTCGTATCTCTTGTTTTCATATTGAGGATAAGGTTCCCGAAGAACACTTCTATCGTAACTATATATATATATATATATATATATACACACACACATGAAAATCACGTGAAGAAACGAATTTAATAATAATAATTATTATCCTTTTTTAAAGAAAATGTGGCTCCAGTAGAGCCTTATTATAGTGATGATGATACACGTTTACTTCTTTTCAGTTTTCTTTGGTAGAAGAACGGCTTGAATGTTGGGGAGCACACCTCCCTGAGCGATGGTGACCCCTGAAAGGAGTTTGTTAACTCTTCATCGTTGCGGATTGCGAGCTGTAGATGACGTGGAATAATACGAGACTTCTTGTTATCCCGAGCGGCGTTTCCAGCCAATTCGAGAACTTCAGCAGCTAAATATTCCATAACTGCAGCGAGGTAAACCGGAGCTCCAGCACCCACACGCTCAGCATAGTTTCCTTTTCTTAGTAGACGATGAATTCTACCGACGGGGAACTGAAGACCGGCTCTACTCGAGCGTGTTTTCGATTTTCCCTTAACTTTGCCACCCTTGCCACGACCAAACATATTGACGATGAAAGCGTTGCTATTGAGACAAATAATTAACGACAAATCTTTTTTCCGGAAAATTTTTCTTACATAGTCAATAATTGTACGGAGTTCGAACGTAATACACCATTAGTTATATAAGGCGGCGAAAATTGTCGCAGAAAGAAATTATTTGCATTTGAAAAGGAAATTTTTCAGAGAGCGAGTGACTATTTTAATTTGTTTAAACGTTGCATTAGTCTTTCTATCATGGCTCCGAAGACGTCCGCAAAGGCGGCTAAGAAGGCTGGCAAAGCGCAGAAGTCTATTTCTAAAGGGGATAAGAAGAGGAGAAAGAGGAGGAAGGAGAGTTACAGTATCTACATCTACAAAGTTTTGAAACAAGTGCATCCGACACTGGCGTTTCTTCGAAGGCTATGTCGATCATGAATTCTTTCGTGAATGACATTTTCGAAAGAATCGCTGCCGAAGCTTCTCGTCTGGCTCACTACAACAAGAGGTCTACTATAACTTCCCGAGAGATCCAAACTGCCGTCAGGCTCCTGCTTCCTGGAGAGCTTGCTAAGCACGCTGTATCTGAAGGAACCAAAGCGGTTACTAAGTATACATCGTCTAAATAAGTGCCATGCGTTATTCCTCCTGTGAAGCAAATGTGAGAAGAACAGCGAAAAAAAAAATATATACATATATATATATATATACATATATATATATATTATCACACTTGCACAAACAAACTCGGCTCCATTTGGGGCCACATTTCTTTTGAAGAAAGAGATAATACAAATATTTTAATTTCAAGCATTATTTATACCTATTATGATAATAATAATAATACGAACGAAATTCATGATCAGATTCTAATTTTATGTAGTGTATACTTCACAAATTTCATTTATTTCTACGATATGATGATGGAGAGAGATGTTTCCAACTTTCATTATCCATCCCTAAAACCCACATACTGCAGCTCATTATAGTTTTCATTCATTTATCATGTATTCTTTTTAACGTGCATACTGAATATATATATATATATATATATATATATATATATATATATATATATATATATGTGTTGTGTGTATGTTATTGTGTGTGTGTGTGTCTTGAAATTATTTAAATTATTTAATATAAGGAACTTTATTTGTGATTAGTGCTATCATATAAATGAATTTCAACATAAATGAGAAACAAAAAAGACTGTCAAGAATAAATTCACAATTACAGTCGTACAAATAGTAACATCAGACCTCAGCAAAGAGCAACACGCCAACAGGCTGAGAGACAAATTGAAAGAATCAACGAATTCGAGGAACGATGGAAAATTCAGACAAACCAACAGAAATTCACAGTAATTAACATTGGCCGCAGGAAGTTCACGCACTAGAAATAAACAACCGAATCCAACATTACAAGCAACAAGGCACAGCTCTCGGCCTGACCATCAACAGCTTTGGCTATAAAAACCACACCACAGCAAGGACAAACAAAGCGAAAGGAGAGCTCTGTAAACTTTACCGTTTCAGGGGACTCTCGGTAAAAAATAAGATGCTGTACACGGCGCTCGTACCGTCAATGCTCGAATACCCTGCAATTCCACTGCACACACAGCGACACAAATCTGATGTTGCTACAAAGAATACAAAACGCAGGAACAAGATTCATCCTGGGGAAACGACTCAGCGACAGGATCTCAACCCAGACACTGCACCGACAAGCCAACTTACCCGCCTTCAATGTGCTTCTACACAGAGGGGCGGAGAAAACTTGGAGGAAGGTACGAAACACCTCTCCACAGACCTATGAAGAACTCGATACTGGACCTCAGCGCGAGAGAGAGTAATCCTACTTCAAGAGAAGTCTACCCCGCAGCAGAAACCCCCCACCAATGGCACTTTTTCTACCCTTTAGAAGATTAAAAAAATAATATATATATATATATATAATATATATATAATATGTGTGTGTGTGTGTATATGTAAAAAAATAAAAAATTAAGGAAAAAAATAAATAAATAAAAAATTAAAAATAAAAGATATATAAAAAATTAAAAAGAAAAAATATAATAAATAATAATAAAAGGTAGAAACCCAAACTATATGCTAACAAGTCAAGCACCCCACAAAAGCTTGAACGCGCAAGGAAGGTGAAACAAATATCACCAAACCTTAACCCCCCCCCCCTTCCAAAAAAAAATAAAGAAAACTGCGCATCCTTGGTGGCCCGAGGACCTATCAACTCTTCATCTATATTTCCCATTTCCCCACTTTCTGATATCACTCCTATAACTCTAATTTAACCTCTTATCATGGCCGTAACTACCTATGAGGTCGCCGAGGTCCGGACCTCGGTAATTATTTCCTAAAAAAAAAAAGAGACTGAACCGTTCTCCGTGTATGAAACGCATATTACCGCTTTTCTTTTGAAAAGAGGGAGCGTCGAGCGTTTTGTGTTTTGTGTTTAGTGTATAGCTTGGGTGGTTTGTAGATGTCATTTTGGTCTGAATTTTGCTCGTCCCGCTGCGCTCGGAAAAAATCTGGACCTCACTAATTTCTAAACCCTAGTTACGGCCCTTCCTCTTATAACGTCAACTCACTCACTGTCTACTTTATTTCGTTTCGTCTTCGCAGTCAAGGAAAATGGCTCGTACAAAGCAAACTGCCCGTAAATCGACGGGAGGAAAGGCCCCTCGCAAACAGCTTGCACTAAGGCGGCTCGCAAGTCTGCTCCCGCTACTGTGGAGTTAAGAAGCCCCATAGATACTGTCCTGGCACTGTAGCCCTTCGTGAGATCAGGCGCTACCAAAAGAGTACTGAACTGCTGATCAGGAAACTGCCGTTCCAACGTCTCGTCCGAGAAATCGCTCAAGACTTCAAGACTGACCTCCGATTTCAGTCATCGGCCGAGATGGCCCTTCAGGAAGCTTCCGAGGCTTACCTCGTTGGTCTCTTTGAAGATACAAACTTGTGCGCCATTCACGCCAAAAGAGTTACCATCATGCCAAAAGACATTCAGTTGGCAAGAAGAATTCGAGGGGAAAGAGCTTAATTAATAAGTTTATCAGATATCCAAAGCTTTTTCCTTGTACTCGAAAAAATTACTTAATCGCTAATAATAAGGCCCTTTTAAGGGCCAAAACTTTATTTAAAGAGAGATAATTAAGTTGAACAACAGAAATAATACTTTAATTTTAAATAACAGTTTTGACACCAAAAAAAAACAAACGAAAGATGGTGCATGCAGTTATAAAGTTTGCCTATGTTTGAAGATATATATATATATATATATATACACAGTATAATATATTACATATATATATATATATATATATATATATATATATATATATATATATATATATATATATATATATATTATATATATATATATATTAGGGTGTCTCTTATTGGTAGTCAAAAATTGAAATGTTGAGTTATTTTATCTGCGCCCCCTAAAATAGTTCCATTTAGCATCAAAACTAAAACTTGAAAGTTTGACACAAATTGGCTCATATTTAGGGGTCGCCCCCGGCTAATAAAATGGTGACCATGGCATAATAGCTCCTGACATATGATTATGCTCATTATACACATAATTCCTTCCTTCTTTTTTTAGTTCGATTCGTTTTTATAAGTATAGGCCTTCTTATTTATCATTGATCCTTTTCTAACCTATCCTTGATGTTGTTATAATCCATCCTTTGGTCCTCAATCCTTCTTTATCCCAATCCTTTTTCTCCTATCCAAAATCCTTCCTGGTTCTTTTTTTATATACAATCAGCAATGAAGCATTGCTACAAAAAAAAACCATTAGTTTATTATATAGAGATAAATTCAAAATGCCAGTGCTATTTACATACTTTAATTACTTTAATTAGCATTATTTCCTTATACAACATTTATTTAATATACAATGATTATACAATATGGTGTATTTTAAGGTGCGACCTCATTGATGGTTATTTTTTGAGAAGAACAGTTTTTGATGGAACTGGGTGACTCTGGCGGTGTTTTGCAACAATTTGGAGCAGGAACTGGAGCTGCTCTTCCCCCACTGTCAATTTCTTATTCAGCTCTTGAACTAAAGCTACTGCACGTTCTGCCCGGTCATTTACAACAGATAGAGCTGCAACAATAGCTCTGGCCCTCAATATTCACAGTTGGATGTCCAAGTGCTGGGTGCCTTGTTCAGAAATCCTTCTGGCAAATTCAGCTTAGTAAAGAATTCTCTAGTATTTCTTGAACAAGTTGGTGTAGTCCTTCACCAGAGCAGAAGGTCGATTCAGGAATCCGAGGACGCTTGGGTGGTCTATCAGTGGACTCATCTTCTAATGCCTTTACCATGCGTTTCTTTACATCTGTAGTAATTCGCTCATCAAAGAAAGCAAGACCAACTGCTTCTTCAGACAGGTACCATAAGTGGTTAGAGAGCTTTTTTTTAGTTGCATCAGAAATCTTTTTGTTAGGATAATTAATCAATGACCTCATAAGGAGCCAGTCATTAAATGGGGTTTCAATAGGGAGTGAGGATGTTGTCCACCTTCATATAGATGAGAACAGAAAAAAGGAAAGATCTCGAATTCCTCGTTCTTCAGTCTTAGTCATCTTGAAACTGGTTTCGAAAAAGCCACATCTTGATAGAATAGAGCGCTTTGGACATCCAGCGAGCTCGATGCATGGCACCTGGTGCACGAAACTTGATGTCTTATTGGGAACACCTCCAAGAAAGATGATGGACAGATCCAAAAGTTCTTGATAGTCATCCCGTAGCATAGGTGCCTGGGATCTAGCAAACTGAATTAGTTCAGTTTTAGACTGGATAATTGCTTCTTAATAATCGTGTCTGTCTCACCTGTTTGGAACTGGCTTTGATCAACAGAAGTCCAATTGTCACGAAAACGCTTAAAGATCAGTATCTCTGGACCAGTTGATGTAGATCCCAATGTGCTTCAAATGCAGCTCCCAACAATAAATCTAAAACATGGTGTCTACAAGGCAAGTACAAAACATCATGTCCCAATTTTGCTTCGATGAGAGCACAGGCTCCACTATATTGACCCGTGTTTGAAGCTGTTGTATCGAAACAAATTGCTTTTACTCTCTCTGTAATTCCCCATTCATTCAGGCAGTTAAAGACGACTTCAGCTTGTGCTTCTCCAGTTGAGTTTGGGATTTTGGGGACACCAAGCAGCTGTTCAACACCAGGTCCTGACACAAGTACTGGGAACGATCAATGTGCTTGTGCGAGGTGAGGTCCTCCATCATCTTGCCACATTCTCCATGGAAATGCTCCTTAAGTTCTTTAGCATGACGAGCTCGGTTCTTATTTCGAAGGCGATGGATAGAATGTTGGTTTATGTTGTAATCTGAAGCGTCCAAACCAAGCTTTTAGCTGCCTCTGCGAGGATAAATGTTGCCTTTCTAGAGGAAATTTGTGTACGATCAGGGCAGCAGACATCTGAATAGTCATGATGTTTTTCATGCCTCGTTTTTTCTTAGATTTTGGTAAAGCACAAGCTCCTTTGCTCCTCCTCCTCATTCTCACTTTCATCAGTGTTGCTGGAAGATGTGGAAGAAGCCAGTACAACTTGACTAGTAGACGCCTCCATCAAAGATTCTGACTTTCTTTTTCTCTCTGCCTCAGCTTCCAACAGTTTGGCTGCATTTTTTGTGCGGTATAAATAATTGTGAAAATATAAATAACATAGTGTATTATCTGATAATAGCAAAAAAGAAGTATAGTGATACACAGTTACACACCTTTTACTTATGACAGCAGAAAACTGAATGATGACAAATAAACAATTGCAACATAATCTGGAGCATTCTTGATGAAACATGTTTAAACAGGTTGATCTTGTCTTATCAAGCAATATTTTCAGCTACAAACTTGACAATTATCTCTAATATATTCATTTAATTGAATTCATCATAAATATGATGATTAATTAATTAAAAACATATGTTTAGTATACTTGACAACTGCTAGTAATTTCAAATATTAATTGCATAAATAATAGCTATATTTTATGAACTTTAATAAGCGGGGGCGACCTCTAAAAATTGTTCAATCCAAAAAGTTTTTATATATGATGTTTTTTCAACCAATGGAACTGGTTGAGGGGGCGCAACCTAAAAAAATCAACACTTCGAAAATAAGAGACACCCTAATATATATATATATATATATATATAAACATGAATGAAACCGATCCCTTTTTTTTAATAAAATAAATTTTCAATGGAGATATATATATATATATATATATATATATATATATATATGGGCTACGTAGTGGCCGATGTCGTAACCACCGCTTCTCGGAGATCAGCGAAGTTAAGCGACATGGTCTGGGTAGTAATTGGATGGAGACCGTCCTCTGCGCTCAGATTATGTAGCGACCCGTGTTCGGATCCACGTAAAAGCTGTAGTCCCCTCCGTCATATGACCTTAGATGTTGCGAAGGAGGTTAAACAACCCCAATTAAAAAAAAAAAATAATATATATATATATATAACATGAATGAGAGAGATCCTTTTTTTTAATAAAATAAATTTAGAATGAAGGTGTTGGGTGTTTTAAAAGTTTGTCAACTGTTTGTGTAACTATATATATAATATATATATATATATATATATATCGAATGAGTGAATTCCTTTGTTTATCATAACTTTTTTTAAATAAAATAAATCGTGAAGCATGGCTTAGTTTCATATATATATATATACTCAATATGAATATGAAAACAAGAGATACGACTCTCAATTTAAGGGAATGGCAATGGGTTCGCCCCTTAGTCCGTCCTTTGCTTACAGTTTTCTTGTTTTCACGAGGAAAAGTGGCTGAGGGATTGCCCGCTTGATTTTAAACCTATTTATTTAAACGTTATGCAGATGATTGTTTTGTCATTTTTAAGCATAAAGATCATGCCCCTTTATTTTTAAATTACATTAATACTAAGCATCCTAATATTAAATTCTCTATGGAAGTAGAACAATACAATAAATTTCGTTTCTTGATGTTAACATAAATAAACATAGTACAGGCTTCTCAACACAAGTATACAGAAACCAAACTACTACCCAACTCGGTACTCATTTTTTCAGCAATATTCCACTTAGTTTTAAGGTGGCTATTTAAAAGTCGTATTTTTAGAGCCTATCACCTTTGTTCAAGTTGGTCTTTATTTGACTTAGAAATTCAGTATCTTAAGAGATTTTTCAACTATAATTTTTATTGTACTTTGACTTTTGAGACTTTAATTTCTAATTTTTAAATAACCTATATTCACCTAAAATAATTCAGTCCACGGTTCCGAAACAGAAGGTTTATCTTAAGCTTCCATTTTTAGACCCACTAACTTTTCAACTTAAAAAAGATGTCCACTTTATTTTGGACAGACATTTCCCTCAACGCGACTTTATAATCATTAATTCTAATTCTAATTCTCTGCAATCCTTTTTTCGCCATAAAGATCACCTCCCCGTGCTTTTGAGATCCTTTGTTATTTATTTATATACATGTGCGACCTGTCAAAGTCGTTATGTGGGGCAGACTGCCTACATTTAAAACTTAGGATTTCGAAGCATTTGGGTTTTTCTTATCGAACTTCTCGCCCTCTTTCCACTCCTGAATCCTCTGCTATTCGGCATCATTCAGAGATCCATGACCACCCGTGCCACCAGGACTCCTTTGCTATTTTGTCGTCTGCTTCTAATTCACTTGATTTAAAAATTTTAGAATCCCTTTTTATCAAGAAATTAAATCCAGAATTAAACGATAGCCTTTCCTCGATAAAATTACATACTTCCTAACCAACCAACACCTTTTTAACGCAACTACGGCACTAACTTAAGTTGTTTTTTTCCTTTCTCTCACTTGTCATTTGTAACTTTTACCATCCAGGTCAGTCGTTTTTAAAAAAAAAATTAAATTTTTAAAATTTTAAACTTAACATTTTTAAACTTTAATTTTGAAATTTTAGTTAGTTTTATTTTTACATTTTTGTTTTATAATCGATAGTTTTTTTTTTTTTAACAGCTTTTTAACTTTTTTTTCTATTAGATTTTATTATTGTACAGTTTGACATTTGTATTTACTTTAGTTTTATGATTATTCTTTTAGATGCTTCTATTTAGTCACTGAAGATGGCCCCTGAGTGGACCGAAACGTTTGGCCAATAAATGTTGAGAGTCGTATCTCTTGTTTTCATATTCATATTGAGGACAAGGTTCCCGAAGAACACTTCTATCGTAACTATATATATATATATATATATATACACACACACATGAAAATCACTGAAGAAACGAATTTAATAATAATAATTATTATCCTTTTTTAAAGAAAATGTGGCCAGTACACTAGTGGCCTTATTATAATGATGATGATACACGTTTACTTCTTTTCAGTTTTCTTTGGTAGAAGAACGGCTTGAATGTTGGGGAGCACACCTCCCTGAGCGATGGTGACCCCTGAAAGGAGTTTGTTTAACTCTTCATCGTTGCGGATTGCGAGCTGTAGATGACGTGGAATAATACGAGACTTCTTGTTATCCCGAGCGGCGTTTCCAGCCAATTCGAGAACTTCAGCAGCTAAATATTCCATAACTGCAGCGAGGTAAACCGGAGCTCCAGCACCCACACGCTCAGCATAGTTTCCTTTTCTTAGAGACGATGAATTCTACCGACGGGGAACTGAAGACCGGCTCTACTCGAGCGTGTTTTCGATTTTCCCTTAACTTTGCCACCCTTGCCACGACCAGACATATTGACGATGAAAGCGTTGCAGTTCAAAAGAGAAATAATTACGAGAAGCTCTTATTCAACGCTCAACGATCTGAAAAGTTTGGAAAGTAGGAGAAAAGGTGTGGTTTTGATACACCTTTAGTAGTGGTAGAAATAAGTTCGAAAATGAAATAAAGTAGTAGTTTAAAGATTCCAGGTTGTCTGGAGCTCTCTGTCTTCAGTACTTTATTATTCTAGATTAGTGTGCCGTGGGCACTGTGATTTTACGTCAATTTTAAACATATTTTGGTATTGGTGGTATTTGAGTTTGTTTTTTACTGCTTTTGAATTGTATATTTATAGTTCTTTGCATTTCGTCATCAAACTGTATTTTTTCTAATAGCTGTGGAGGGATTTCCTCTTCTATCTTGTCCCATATTTTGACTGCCCGATTATGTAGGACAACATTAATCGGGTCTAAATCTGCTTGCGCGTGAAGATGCCTTTGTTTCTGCCGATCAGTTCTGAATTTATCTGTTATGTAGAGGGCCCCTTTGTTTTGTACCCTTTGCATTTTACGTATCTGATTGTTATTTGCCACATGTAGTGGGACGGTTGGGTACAAAAGTACTGATCGGACTAATGCGAGGTAGAGCTTTCTTTTGTTAGCTTTGTTGAGGCCTCTAAATCTGTATAATTTGCTCATGCTGGCATTTGCGCTGTTAACTCTCTCAGTGTAGTGTTTGACGTAGCTCGTTCTCGTTATTTTTAGGCCTAACATTTTGCCTTCTGCGGAGTACTCATACAGTTCTCCGTCTACTTCGAGATCCCCCGTTTTTTTCTCCCTATTGGGACGACCGTAAATTTAGCCCTATTCGTTCTTATCTTCCATCTTTTTCGAAATTTCTTACATAGTCAATAATTGTACGGAGTTCGAACGTAATACACCATTAGTTATATAAGGCGGCGAAAATTGTCGCAGAAAGAATTATTTGCACTTGAAAAGGAAATTTTTCAGAGAGCGAGTGACTATTTTAATTTGTTTAAACGTTGCATAGTATTTCTATCATGGCTCCGAAGACGTCCGCAAAGGCGGCTAAGAAGGCTGGCAAAGCGCAGAAGTCTATTTCTAAAGGGATAAGAAGAAGAGAAAGAGGAGGAAGGAGAGTTACAGTATCTACATCTACAAAGTTTTGAAACAAGTGCATCCAGACACTGGCGTTTCTTCGAAGGCTATGTCGATCATGAATTCTTTCGTGAATGACATTTTCGAAAGAATCGCTGCCGAAGCTTCTCGTCTGGCTCACTACAACAAGAGGTCTACTATAACTTCCCGAGAGATCCAAACTGCCGTCAGGCTCCTGCTTCCTGGAGAGCTTGCTAAGCACGCTGTATCTGAAGGAACCAAAGCGGTTACTAAGTATACATCGTCTAAATAAGTGCCATGCGTTATTCCTCCTGTGAAGCAAATGTGAGAAGAACAGCGAAAAAAAAAATATATATATATATATATATATATATATATATACATATATATATATATATCACACTTGCACAAACAAACTCGGCTCCATTTCGGGCCACATTTCTTTTGAAGAAAGAGATAATACAAATATTTTAATTTCAAGCATTATTTATACCTATTATGATAATAATAATACGAAGGAAATTCATGATCAGATTCTAATTTTATGTAGTGTATACTTCACAAATTTCATTTATTTCTACGATATGATGATGGAGAGAGATGTTTCCAACTTTCATTATCCATCCCTAAAACCCACATACTGCAGCTCATTATAGTTTTCATTCATTTATCATGTTTCTTTTTAACGTGCATACTGAATATATATATACGTCACACGCACGCACGCATTATTCAAGCATTATTTATTCCTATTATGATGAAAATAAAAAATATGATGGAAATTCATGATCAGATTCTATTTTTATAGTGTTTTAGGGAGGCACTCCTCCAAACACAAATTTCATTTATTTCTACGATATGATGATGTCGGAGAGAAATGTTTCCAACTCTCATTATCCATCCCTAAAACCCACATACTGCATGCAT
>JAJOZX010011365.1:100000-112500 GCA_023014485.1 Bathynomus jamesi
AGTAATCCTACTTCAAGAGAAGTCTACCCCGGCAGAACCCCCACCAATGGCACTTTTTCTACCCTTTAGAAGATTAAAAAAATAATATATATATATATATATATATATATATATATATACAGGGTGGGCCGTAAGTTTCCATACATAGGAAAATTTAAATTATGGTCTTCACGTGCGTCGGTATTTGGATCAGCAGTTTCCGGATGCTTGGATTGGTCGGCGTGGTCCTGTGGAGTGGCCTCCCAGATCCCCAGATCTCACCCCCCCTTGATTTCTATCTTTGGGGGCACTTGAAGGCCATGGTGTATCAGGAAAAGATACGAGACATAAATCATCTAAAGGAACGTATCACCAACGCCATTACAAGCATAACGTCAACTGTGCTAATGCGTGTTCATCAACAGTGGGGAACACGTATTGAAATGTGTTTTCAAAACAATGGCAACCATGTAGAGCATATTATATAAATAAAAATGGTTGTCCATAAAAAAATGTTTATTTTTCCTATGTATGGAAACTTACGGCCCACCCTGTATATATATATATGTGTGTGTGTGTGTGTGTGTGTGTGTATATGTAAAAAAATAAAAAATTAAGGAAAAAAATAAATAAATAAAAAATTAAAAATAAAAGAATATATAAAAAATTAAAAAGAAAAAATATAATAAATAAATAAATAAAAGGTAGAAAACCCAAACTATAAGCTAACAAGTCAAGCACCCCACAAAAGCTTGAACGCGCAAGGAAGGTGAAACAAATATCACCAAACCTTAACCCCCCCCCCTTCCAAAAAAAAAGTAAAAGAAAACTGCGCATCCTTGGTGATTTCGAGGACCTATCAACTCTTCATCTATATTTCCCATTTCCCCACTTTCTGATATCACTCCTATAACTCTAATTTAACCTCTTATCATGGCCATAACTACCTATGAGGTCGCCGAGGTCCGGACCTCGGTAATTATTTCCTAAAAAAAAAAAAGAGACTGAACCGTTCTCCGTGTATGAAACGCATATTACCGCTTTTCTTTTGAAAAGAGGGAGCGTCGAGCGTTTTGTGTTTTGTGTTTAGTGTATAGCTTGGGTTGTGTTTGTAGATGTCATTTTGGTCTGAATTTTGCTCGTCCCGCTGCGCTCGGAAAAAATCTGGACCTCACTAATTTCTAAACCCTAGTTACGGCCCTTCCTCTTATAACGTCAACTCACTCACTGTCTACTTTATTTCGTTTCTCTTCGCAGTCAAGGAAGAATGGCTCGTACAAAGCAAACTGCCCGTAAATCGACGGAGGAAAGGCCACTCGCAAACAGCTTGCCACTAAGGCGGCTCGCAAGTCTGCTCCCGCTACTGGTGGAGTTAAGAAGCCCCATAGATACTGTCCTGGCACTGTAGCCCTTCGTGAGATCAGGCGCTACCAAAAGAGTACTGAACTGCTGATCAGGAAACTGCCGTTCCAACGGCTCGTCCGAGAAATCGCTCAAGACTTCAAGACTGACCTCCGATTTCAGTCATCGGCCGTGATGGCCCTTCAGGAAGCTTCCGAGGCTTACCTCGTTGCTCTCTTTGAAGATACAAACTTGTGCGCCATTCACGCCAAAAGAGTTACCATCATGCCAAAAGACATTCAGTTGGCAAGAAGAATTCGAGGGGAAAGAGCTTAATTAATAAGTTTATCAGATATCCAAAGCTTTTTCCTTGTACTCGAAAAAATTTACTTAATCGCTAATAATAAGGCCCTTTTAAGGGCCAAACTTTATTTAAAAGAGAGATAATTAAGTTGAACAACAGAAATAATACTTTAATTTTAAATAACAGTTTTGACACCAAAAAAAAAAAAACGAAGGATGGTGCATGCAGTTATAAAAGTTTGCCTATGTTTGAAGATATATATATAATATATATACAGTATATATATATATATATAATATATATATAGATATATTATATATATAAAACATGAATGAAACCGATCCTTTTTTTTAATAAAATAAATTTTCAATGGAGATATTATATATATATATATATTATAAAACATGAATGAGAGAGATCCCTTTTTTTTAATAAAATAAATTTAGAATGAAGGTGTTGGGTGTTTTAAAAGTTTGTCAACTGTTTGTATAACTATATATATATATATATACATTATATACATTCAACTGCAAAGAATACGCAGTATAAATAACGTAAAGAACGACGCTTGTATAGGAGATATTCCGCGCAAGACGAGAAAGAGAAAACAACAAATGAAAAAATGAAGTACCACCTGGGAATCGAACGGGATCTTCCGATTGCCGGTCAGACGCGATAACCACTACACCATGGACTTCACTCTTCCAAATGCCGTAATTCCTCTACGGCAATCGGAAGATCCCGGGTTCGATTCCCAGGTGGTACTTCATTTTTTCATTTGTTGTTTTCTCTTTCTCGTCTTGCGCGGAATATCTCCTATACAAGCGTCGTTCTTTACGATATATACATATATATATATATATATGTATATATATATATATATATATATCGAATGAGCGATATCCCTTTGGTTTATGCCATAACTTTTTTTAAATAAAATAAATCGTGAATGCATGGCTTAGTTTCATATATATATATACTCAATATGAATATGAAAACAAGAGATACGACTCTCAACATTTAAGGGAATGGCAATGGGTTCGCCCCTTGGTCCGTCCTTTGCTTACAGTTTTCTTTGTTTTCACGAGGAAAAGTGGCTGAGGGATTGCCCGCTTGATTTTAAACCTATTTTATTTAAACTTTATGCAGATGATTGTTTTGTCATTTTTAAGCATAAAGATCATGCCCCCTTTATTTTTAAATTACATTAATACTAAGCATCCTAATATTAAATTCTCTATGGAAGTAGAACAATACAATAAAATTTCGTTTCTTGATGTTAACATAAATAAACATAGTACAGGCTTCTCAACACAAGTATACAGAAAACAAACTATACCCACTCGGTACTCATTTTTTCAGCAATATTCCACTTAGTTTTAAGGTGGCTAGTATTAAAAGTCGTATTTTTAGAGCCTATCACCTTTGTTCAAGTTGGTCTTTATTTGACTTAGAAATTCAGTATCTTAAGAGATTTTTCAACTATAATTTTTATTGTACTTTGACTTTTGAGACTTTAATTTATACATTTTTAAATAACCTATATTCACCTAAAATAATTCAGTCCACGGTTCCGAAACAGAAGGTTTATCTTAAGCTTCCATTTTTAGACACACTAACTTTTCAACTTAATAAAGATGTCCACTTTATTTTGGACAGACATTTCCCTCATGCGACTTTATAATCATTAATTCTAATTCTAATTCTCTGCAATCCTTTTTTCGCCATAAAGATCACCTCCCCGTGCTTTTGAGATCCTTTGTTATTTTTTATATACATGTGCGACCTGCGACCTGTCAAAGTCGTTATGTGGGGCAGACTGCCCTACAGTTAAAACATAGGATTTCGAAGCATTTGGGTTTTTCTTATCGAACTTCTCGCCCTCTTCCACTCCTGAATCTTCTGCTATTCGGCATCATTCAGAGACCCATGACCACCCGTGCCCACAGGACTCCTTTGCTCTTTTGTCGTCTGCTTCTAATTCACTTGATCTTAAAATTTTAGAATCCCTTTTTATCAAGAATTAAATCCAGAATTAACGATAGCCTTTCCTCGATAAAATTACATACTTCCCAACCAACCAACACCTTTTTAACGCAACTACCGCACTAACTTAAGTTGTTTTTCCTTTCTCTCCACTTGTCATTTGGAACTTTTACCATCCAGGTCAGTTTTTAAAAAAAAATTTAAATTTTTTAAATTTTAAAACTTAACATTTTTAAACTTTTAATTTTTGAAATTTTAGTTAGTTTTATTTTTACATTTTTGTTTTATAATCTAGATAGTTTTTTTTTTTAACAACTTTTTAACTTTTTTTTCTATTAGATTTATTATTGTACAGTTTGACATTTGTATTTACTTTAGTTTTATGATTATTCTTTTAGATGCTTCTATTTAGTCACTGAAGATGGCCCTGAGTGGACCGAAACGTTTGGCCAATAAATGTTGAGAGTCGTATCTCTTGTTTTCATATTCATATTGAGGATAAGGTTCCCGAAGAACACTTCTATCGTAACTATATATATATATATATATCACACACACATGAAAATCACGTGAAGAAACGAATTTAATAATAATAATTATTATCCTTTTTTAAAGAAAATGTGGCTCCAGTAGGAGCCTTATTATAGTGATGATGATACACGTTTACTTCTTTTCAGTTTTCTTTGGTAGAAGAACGGCTTGAATGTTGGGGAGCACACCTCCCTGAGCGATGGTGACCCCTGAAAGAAGTTTGTTTAACTCTTCATCGTTGCGGATTGCGAGCTGTAGATGACGTGGAATAATACGAGACTTCTTGTTATCCCGAGCGGCGTTTCCAGCCAATTCGAGAACTTCAGCAGCTAAATATTCCATAACTGCAGCGAGGTAAACCGAGCTCCAGCACCACACGCTCAGCATAGTTTCCTTTTCTTAGTAGACGATGAATTTCTACCGACGGGGAACTGAAGACCGGCTCTACTCGAGCGTGTTTTCGATTTTCCCTTAACTTTGCCACCCTTGCCACGACCAGACATATTGACGATGAAAGCGTTGCTGTTGCAAAGAGAAATAATTAATGAGAAGCCCTTTTTCCGTTAAGATTTTTCTTACATAGTCAATAATTGTACAGAGTTCGAACGTAATACACCATTAGTTATATAAGGCGGCGAAAATTGTCGCAGAAAGAAATTATTTGCACTTGAAAAGGAAATTTTTCAGAGAGCGAGTGACTATTTTAATTTGTTTAAACGTTGCATAAGTATTTCTATCATGGCTCCGAAGACGTCCGTAAAGGCGGCTAAGAAGGCTGGCAAAGCGCAGAAGTCTATTTCTAAAGGGGATAAGAAGAAGAGAAAGAGGAGGAAGGAGAGTTACAGTATCTACATCTACAAAGTTTTGAAACAAGTGCATCCAGACACTGGCGTTTCTTCGAAGGCTATGTCGATCATGAATTCTTTCGTGAATGACATTTTCGAAAGAATCGCTGCCGAAGCTTCTCGTCTGGCTCACTACAACAAGAGGTCTACTATAACTTCCCGAGAGATCCAAACTGCCGTCAGGCTCCTGCTTCCTGGAGAGCTTGCTAAGCACGCTGTATCTGAAGGAACCAAAGCGGTTACTAAGTATACATCGTCTAAATAAGTGCCATGCGTTATTCCTCCTGTGAAGCAAATGTGAGAAGAACAGCGAAAAAAAAAAATATATATATATATATATATATATATATACATATATATATATATATATATCACACTTGCACAAACAAACTCGGCTCCATTTGGGGCCACATTTCTTTGAAGAAAGAGATAATACAAATATTTTAATTTCAAGCATTATTTATACCTATTATGATAATAATAATACGAAGGAAATTCATGATCAGATTCTAATTTTATGTAGTGTATACTTCACAAATTTCATTTATTTCTACGATATGATGATGGAGAGAGATGTTTCCAACTTTCATTATCCATCCCTAAAACCCACATACTGCAGCTCATTATAGTTTTCATTCATTTATCATGTATTCTTTTTAACGTGCATACTGATATATATATACGTCACACGCACGCACGCATTATTCAAGCATTATTTATTCCTATTATGATGAAAATAAAAAATATGATGGAAATTCATGATCAGATTCTATTTTTATATAGTGTTTTAGGGAGGCACTCCTCCAAACACAAATTTCATTTATTTCTACGATATGATGATGTCGGAGAGAAATGTTTCCAACTCTCATTATCCATCCCTAAAACCCACATACTGCATGCATATAACAAAGCAGGTCATTATAATTTTAATTTTATTTATCGTGTATTCTTTTAACATGCATACGGAATATATATATATATATATATATATACACACACACACACACGATTCACATGCACGCACGCACGCACGCACGCCACGCAAAAAAAAAAAAAAAAAAAAAAAAAAAAAAAAAGAGTTGAATCCAGCCTCCTTTTATTCCTAAACCAATCAAGAGGATCATGCAACAAAAGTAGTTACCAGTTTCCTACGTCAGTCATCAACTTGGGTCAACCGGCCAATCAAGGGTCAGGTCGAGGGGGACGGGGCGTTGCTGTTAAAAAAATAGGTGGGGCCGGCCACAAAATTACAAAGTTACCACATATATAATTATATTGTCCATAAATAATAATAGTAATAATAATAATGTACAATACCGTAATACTCAGGACTTTTTATACTACATCATATTCGTTTACAGTAACAGTAATATGTGTGTATATATATATATTGTAAAATTAGTAATATCTTGAAATCCCTGAAATTTTCACTAATTTTGGCTAATTACTGTTTCAATCAGGAATCTCAATAAGTTTTACCCGATATTTTCAGTTTTAGGAACTGTAAAAACTTTAATTAAAAATACATTTTTCTAGTGCATTTTTATCCACTAATTTAAAAAAAATAACATTCTTTTTGGGATAAACAAAAAACAATTGGACCTAGTATGTTTCATGGACTGCTCTCGATTTTCCTACGAAATTGCAAACAAGGGTTTTCTTCAGAAACCTAACCTGACCTGACCTAACCTAACCTAACCTAACCTGACCTAACCTAAACTGACCTAACCCTACCTAACCTAACCTGGCCTCACCTAACCTAACCTAACCTAATCTAACCCGACTTAATCGAGTTTATTATACTATTGTTTTTTGCAAGATATATATATCGCACTAATTCTTGTCATTTTTTGTGAATTTGTATGGTATAGCGTAAGCGCCACACCAGCTCAGACTTACTCAAAAAGATGGGGGAGTGTATTACGTTGTTTCAGTAAATAAATTTATTCAATATCCAATAACATTTTTCTTTATCATTTCTCAAGAAAACCGATTGCAGAAACAAAATCAGGGTCATCGACTGCCCTTGTTTGCAATTTCGTAGGAAAATCGAGAGCAGTCCATGAAACATACTAGTCCCAAACAATTATAGTAATTTCGGTTCAAAGTACTAATTAAAGTGTAGCGTACGAATATATATATATATAAATATATCTTCTAGGAAGATTAAATCCACAATAGTCCGAATAAGTAATGGTAAATGACAAATACTATAGGTTTTTCTTTTTCATAATGCTAGCCCGACGTTGTCTAGCATCATGAAAAAAAAAAACTACAGCAGTTGTCATTTACCATTACTTATTCGGACTATAGTGGATTTAATCTTCCTAGAAAAGTTCCTTGTTCGATGCACGGTCTGTGTGTATTATAAAAAAATCTCAAGGAACCACTCTGATTTCATTTCCTATATATATATATATATATATATATATATATATATATATATATATATATATATAAAATGAACTCAAAAAAACGTTTCAATTAATTATATACGAAAACGACTTGTTTCTGAATGTTCTTAAGTATCATTATATATATATATATATATATATATATATATATTATATATATATTATATATGTGTGTGTGTGTGTGTGTGTATGTTATTGTGTGTGTGTGTGTGTGGTGTGTGTGTGTCTTGAAATTATTTAAATTATTTAATATGAGGAACTTTATTTGTGATTAGTGCTATCATATAAATGAATTTCAACATAAATGAGAAACAAAAAAGACTGTCAAGAATAAATTCACAATTACAGTCGTACAAATAGTAACATCAGACCTCAGCAAAGACCAACACGCCAACAGGCTGAGGAGACAAATTGAAAGAATCAACGAATTCGAGGAACGATGGAAAATTCAGACAAACCAACAGAAATTCACAGTAATTAACATTGGCCGCAGGAAGGTTCACGCACTAGAAATAAACAACCGAATCCAACCTTACAAGCAACAAGGCACAGCTCTCGGCCTGACCATCAACAGCTTTGGCTATAAAAACCACACCACAGCAAGGACAAACAAAGCGAAAGGAGAGCTCTGTAAACTTTACCGTTTCAGGGGACTCTCGGTAAAAAATAAGATGCTGTACACGGCGCTCGTACCGTCAATCCTCGAATACCCTGCAATTCCACTGCACACAACGAGCGACACAAATCTGATGTTGCTACAAAGAATACAAAACGCAGGAACAAGATTCATCCTGGGGAAACGACTCAGCGACAGGATCTCAACCCAGACACTGCACCGACAAGCCAACTTACCCGCCTTCAATGTGCTTCTACACAGAGGGGCGGAGAAAACTTGGAGGAAGGTACGAAACACCTCTCCACAGACCTATGAAGAACTCGATACTGGACCTCAGCGCGAGAGAGAGTAATCCTACTTCAAGAGAAGTCTACCCCGCAGCAGAAACCCCCCACCAATGGCACTTTTTCTACCCTTTAGAAGATTAAAATAATATATAATATATATATATATATATATATATATATATATATATATATATATATATATATATATATACAGGGTGGGCCGTAAGTTTCTATACATAGGAAAATTTAAATTATGGTCTTCACGTGCGTCGGTATTTGGATCAGCAGTTTCCGGATGCTTGGATTGGTCGGCGTGGTCCTGTGGAGTGGCCTCCCAGATCCCCAGATCTCACCCCCCCTTGATTTCTATCTTTGGGGGCACTTGAAGGCCATGGTGTATCAGGAAAAGATACGAGACATAAATCATCTAAAGGAACGTATCACCAACGCCATTACAAGCATAACGTCAACTGTGCTAATGCGTGTTCATCAACAGTGGGGAACACGTATTGAAATGTGTTTTCAAAACAATGGCAACCATGTAGAGCATATTATATAAATAAAAATGGTTGTCCATAAAAAAATGTTTATTTTTCCTATGTATGGAAACTTACGGCCCACCCTGTATATATATATATGTGTGTGTGTGTGTGTGTGTGTGTGTGTATGTAAAAAAATAAAAAAATTAAGGAAAAAAATAAATAAATAAAAAATTAAAATAAAAGAATATATAAAAAATTAAAAAGAAAAAATATAATAAATAAATAAATAAAAGGTAGAAAACCCAAACTATAAGCTAACAAGTCAAGCACCCCACAAAAGCTTGAACGCGCAAGGAAGGTGAAACAAATATCACCAAACCTTAACCCCCCCCCTTCCAAAAAAAAGTAAAAAGAAAACTGCGCATCCTTGGTGATTTCGAGGACCTATCAACTCTTCATCTATATTTCCCATTTCCCCACTTTCTGATATCACTCCTATAACTCTAATTTAACCTCTTATCATGGCCATAACTACCTATGAGGTCGCCGAGGTCCGGACCTCGGTAATTATTTCCTAAAAAAAAAAAAGAGACTGAACCGTTCTCCGTGTATGAAACGCATATTACCGCTTTTCTTTTGAAAAGAGGGAGCGTCGAGCGTTTTGTGTTTTGTGTTTAGTGTATAGCTTGGGTTGTGTTTGTAGATGTCATTTTGGTCTGAATTTTTCGTCCCGCTGCGCTCGGAAAAAATCTGGACCTCACTAATTTCTAAACCCTAGTTACGGCCCTTCCTCTTATAACGTCAACTCACTCACTGTCTACTTTATTTCGTTTCGTCTTCGCAGTCAAGGAAGAATGGCTCGTACAAAGCAAACTGCCCGTAAATCGACAGGAGGAAAGGCCACTCGCAAACAGCTTGCCACTAAGGCGGCTCGCAAGTCTGCTCCCGCTACTGGTGGAGTTAAGAAGCCCCATAGATACTGTCCTGGCACTGTAGCCCTTCGTGAGATCAGGCGCTACCAAAAGAGTACTGAACTGCTGATCAGGAAACTGCCGTTCCAACGGCTCGTCCGAGAAATCGCTCAAGACTTCAAGACTGACCTCCGATTTCAGTCATCGGCCGTGATGGCCCTTCAGGAAGCTTCCGAGGCTTACCTCGTTGCTCTCTTTGAAGATACAAACTTGTGCGCCATTCACGCCAAAAGAGTTACCATCATGCCAAAAGACATTCAGTTGGCAAGAAGAATTCGAGGGGAAAGAGCTTAATTAATAAGTTTATCAGATATCCAAAGCTTTTTCCTGTACTCGAAAAAATTTACTTAATCGCTAATAATAAGGCCCTTTTAAGGGCCAAACTTTATTTAAAAGAGAGATAATTAAGTTGAACAACAGAAATAATACTTTAATTTTAAATAACAGTTTTGACACCAAAAAAAAAAAAACGAAGGATGGTGCATGCAGTTATAAAAGTTTGCCTATGTTTGAAGATATATATATATATATATATACAGTATATATATATATATATATATATATATATATAGATATATATATATATATAAAACATGAATGAAACCGATCCCTTTTTTTTAATAAAATAAATTTTCAATGGAGATAATATTATATATATATATATATTATATATATATATATAATTATAAAACATGAATGAGAGAGATCCCTTTTTTTTATAAATAAATTTAGAATGAAGGTGTTGGTGTTTAAAAGGTTGTCTGTTGTATAACTATATATATATATATATATATATATATATATATATATATATATATATATATATATATATATATATATATATATATATATATATATATATATATATATATATATATATATACGAATGAGCGATATCCCTTTGGTTTATGCCATAACTTTTTTTAAATAAAATAAATCGTGAAGGCATGGGCTTAGTTTCATATATATATATACTCAATATGAATATGAAAACAAGAGATACGACTCTCAACATTTAAGGGAATGGCAATGGGTTCGCCCCTTGGTCCGTCCTTTGCTTACAGTTTTCTTTGTTTTCACGAGGAAAAGTGGCTGAGGGATTGCCCGCTTGATTTTAAACCTATTTTATTTAAACTTTATGCAGATGATTGTTTTGTCATTTTTAAGCATAAAGATCATGCCCCCTTTATTTTTAAATTACATTAATACTAAGCATCCTAATATTAAATTCTCTATGGAAGTAGAACAATACAATAAAATTTCGTTTCTTGATGTTAACATAAATAAACATAGTACAGGCTTCTCAACACAAGTATACAGAAAACAAACTACTACCCAACTCGGTACTCATTTTTTCAGCAATATTCCACTTAGTTTTAAGGTGGCTAGTATTAAAAGTCGTATTTTTAGAGCCTATCACCTTTGTTCAAGTTGGTCTTTATTTGACTTAGAAATTCAGTATCTTAAGAGATTTTTCAACTATAATTTTTATTGTACTTTGACTTTTGAGACTTTAATTTATACATTTTTAAATAACCTATATTCACCTAAAATAATTCAGTCCACGGTTCCGAAACAGAAGGTTTATCTTAAGCTTCCATTTTTAGACACACTAACTTTTCAACTTAATAAAGATGTCCACTTTATTTTGGACAGACATTTCCCTCAATGCGACTTTATAATCATTAATTCTAATTCTAATTCTCTGCAATCCTTTTTTCGCCATAAAGATCACCTCCCCGTGCTTTTGAGATCCTTTGTTATTTATTTATATACATGTGCGACCTGCGACCTGTCAAAGTCGTTATGTGGGGCAGACTGCCCTACAGTTAAAACATAGGATTTCGAAGCATTTGGGTTTTTCTTATCGAACTTCTCGCCCTCTTTCCACTCCTGAATCCTCTGCTATTCGGCATCATTCAGAGACCCATGACCACCCGTGCCCACAGGACTCCTTTGCTCTTTTGTCGTCTGCTTCTAATTCACTTGATCTTAAAATTTTAGAATCCCTTTTTATCAAGAAATTAAATCCAGAATTAAACGATAGCCTTTCCTCGATAAAATTACATACTTCCCAACCAACCAACACCTTTTTAACGCAACTACCGCACTAACTTAAGTTGTTTTTTCCTTTCTCTCCACTTGTCATTTGGAACTTTTACCATCCAGGTCAGTCCTTTTTAAAAAAAAATTTAAATTTTTTAAATTTTAAACTTAACATTTTTAAACTTTTAATTTTTGAAATTTTAGTTAGTTTTATTTTTACATTTTTGTTTTATAATCTAGATAGTTTTTTTTTTTAACAACTTTTTAACTTTTTTTTCTATTAGATTTTATTATTGTACAGTTTGACATTTGTATTTACTTTAGTTTTATGATTATTCTTTTAGATGCTTCTATTTAGTCACTGAAGATGGCCCCTGAGTGGACCGAAACGTTTGGCCAATAAATGTTGAGAGTCGTATCTCTTGTTTTCATATTCATATTGAGGATAAGGTTCCCGAAGAACACTTCTATCGTAACTATATATATATATATATATACACACACACATGAAAATCACGTGAAGAAACGAATTTAATAATAATAATTATTATCCTTTTTTAAAGAAAATGTGGCTCCAGTAGGAGCCTTATTATAGTGATGATGATACACGTTTACTTCTTTTCAGTTTTCTTTGGTAGAAGAACGGCTTGAATGTTGGGGAGCACACCTCCCTGAGCGATGGTGACCCCTGAAAGAAG
>JAJOZX010011365.1:117500-122500 GCA_023014485.1 Bathynomus jamesi
TTCTCCGTGTATGAAACGCATATTACCGCTTTTCTTTTGAAAAGAGGGAGCGTCGAGCGTTTTGTG
The DNA here is from genome assembly GCA_023014485.1 of Bathynomus jamesi. NCBI lineage: Eukaryota > Metazoa > Arthropoda > Malacostraca > Isopoda > Cirolanidae > Bathynomus > Bathynomus jamesi. The sequence continues at coordinate 117,567 of JAJOZX010011365.1, forward strand.
TTTTGTGTTTAGTGTATAGCTTGGGTTGTGTTTGTAGATGTCATTTTGGTCTGAATTTTGCTCGTCCCGCTGCGCTCGGAAAAAATCTGGACCTCACTAATTTCTAAACCCTAGTTACGGCCCTTCCTCTTATAACGTCAACTCACTCACTGTCTACTTTATTTCGTTTCGTCTTCGCAGTCAAGGAAGAATGGCTCGTACAAAGCAAACTGCCCGTAAATCGACAGGAGGAAAGGCCACTCGCAAACAGCTTGCCACTAAGGCGGCTCGCAAGTCTGCTCCCGCTACTGGTGGAGTTAAGAAGCCCCATAGATACTGTCCTGGCACTGTAGCCCTTCGTGAGATCAGGCGCTAACAAAAGAGTACTGAACTGCTGATCAGGAAACTGCCGTTCCAACGGCTCGTCCGAGAAATCGCTCAAGACTTCAAGACTGACCTCCGATTTCAGTCATCGGCCGTGATGGCCCTTCAGGAAGCTTCCGAGGCTTACCTCGTTGCTCTCTTTGAAGATACAAACTTGTGCGCCATTCACGCCAAAAGAGTTACCATCATGCCAAAAGACATTCAGTTGGCAAGAAGAATTCGAGGGGAAAGAGCTTAATTAATAAGTTTATCAGATATCCAAAGCTTTTTCCTTGTACTCGAAAAAATTTACTTAATCGCTAATAATAAGGCCCTTTTAAGGGCCAAACTTTATTTAAAAGAGAGATAATTAAGTTGAACAACAGAAATAATACTTTAATTTTAAATAACAGTTTTGACACCAAAAAAAAAAAAACGAAGGATGGTGCATGCAGTTATAAAAGTTTGCCTATGTTTGAAGATATATATATATATATATACAGTATATATATATATATATATATATATATATAGATATATATATATATATAAAACATGAATGAAACCGATCCCTTTTTTTTAATAAAATAAATTTTCAATGGAGATATATATATATATATATATATATATATATATATATATATATATATTATAAAATGAATGAGAGAGATCCCTTTTTTTTAATAAAATAAATTTAGAATGAAGGTGTTGGGTGTTTTAAAAGTTTGTCAACTGTTTGTATAACTATATATATATATATACATATATATATATATATATATATATATATATATATATTATATATATATATATATATATATATATATATATCGAATGAGCGATATCCCTTTGGTTTATGCCATAACTTTTTTTAAATAAAATAAATCGTGAAGGCATGGGCTTAGTTTCATATATATATATACTCAATATGAATATGAAAACAAGAGATACGACTCTCAACATTTAAGGGAATGGCAATGGGTTCGCCCCTTGGTCCGTCCTTTGCTTACAGTTTTCTTTGTTTTCACGAGGAAAAGTGGCTGAGGGATTGCCCGCTTGATTTTAAACCTATTTTATTTAAACTTTATGCAGATGATTGTTTTGTCATTTTTAAGCATAAAGATCATGCCCCCTTTATTTTTAAATTACATTAATACTAAGCATCCTAATATTAAATTCTCTATGGAAGTAGAACAATACAATAAAATTTCGTTTCTTGATGTTAACATAAATAAACATAGTACAGGCTTCTCAACACAAGTATACAGAAAACAAACTACTACCCAACTCGGTACTCATTTTTTCAGCAATATTCCACTTAGTTTTAAGGTGGCTAGTATTAAAAGTCGTATTTTTAGAGCCTATCACCTTTGTTCAAGTTGGTCTTTATTTGACTTAGAAATTCAGTATCTTAAGAGATTTTTCAACTATAATTTTTATTGTACTTTGACTTTTGAGACTTTAATTTATACATTTTTAAATAACCTATATTCACCTAAAATAATTCAGTCCACGGTTCCGAAACAGAAGGTTTATCTTAAGCTTCCATTTTTAGACACACTAACTTTTCAACTTAATAAAGATGTCCACTTTATTTTGGACAGACATTTCCCTCAATGCGACTTTATAATCATTAATTCTAATTCTAATTCTCTGCAATCCTTTTTTCGCCATAAAGATCACCTCCCCGTGCTTTTGAGATCCTTTGTTATTTATTTATATACATGTGCGACCTGCGACCTGTCAAAGTCGTTATGTGGGGCAGACTGCCCTACAGTTAAAACATAGGATTTCGAAGCATTTGGGTTTTTCTTATCGAACTTCTCGCCCTCTTTCCACTCCTGAATCTCTGCTATTCGGCATCATTCAGAGACCCATGACCACCCGTGCCCACAGGACTCCTTTGCTCTTTTGTCGTCTGCTTCTAATTCACTTGATCTTAAAATTTTAGAATCCCTTTTTATCAAGAAATTAAATCCAGAATTAAACGATAGCCTTTCCTCGATAAAATTACATACTTCCCAACCAACCAACACCTTTTTAACGCAACTACCGCACTAACTTAAGTTGTTTTTTCCTTTCTCTCCACTTGTCATTTGGAACTTTTACCATCCAGGTCAGTCCTTTTTAAAAAAAAATTTAAATTTTTTAAATTTTAAACTTAACATTTTTAAACTTTTAATTTTTGAAATTTTAGTTAGTTTTATTTTTACATTTTTGTTTTATAATCTAGATAGTTTTTTTTTTTAACAACTTTTTAACTTTTTTTTCTATTAGATTTTATTATTGTACAGTTTGACATTTGTATTTACTTTAGTTTTATGATTATTCTTTTAGATGCTTCTATTTAGTCACTGAAGATGGCCCCTGAGTGGACCGAAACGTTTGGCCAATAAATGTTGAGAGTCGTATCTCTTGTTTTCATATTCATATTGAGGATAAGGTTCCCGAAGAACACTTCTATCGTAACTATATATATATATATATATACACACACACATGAAAATCACGTGAAGAAACGAATTTAATAATAATAATTATTATCCTTTTTTAAAGAAAATGTGGCTCCAGTAGGAGCCTTATTATAGTGATGATGATACACGTTTACTTCTTTTCAGTTTTCTTTGGTAGAAGAACGGCTTGAATGTTGGGGAGCACACCTCCCTGAGCGATGGTGACCCCTGAAAGAAGTTTGTTTAACTCTTCATCGTTGCGGATTGCGAGCTGTAGATGACGTGGAATAATACGAGACTTCTTGTTATCCCGAGCGGCGTTTCCAGCCAATTCGAGAACTTCAGCAGCTAAATATTCCATAACTGCAGCGAGGTAAACCGAAGCTCCAGCACCCACACGCTCAGCATAGTTTCCTTTTCTTAGTAGACGATGAATTCTACCGACGGGGAACTGAAGACCGGCTCTACTCGAGCGTGTTTTCGATTTTCCCTTAACTTTGCCACCCTTGCCACGACCAGACATATTGACGATGAAAGCGTTGCTTTGCAAAGAGAAATAATTAATGAGAAGCCCTTTTTCCGTTAAGATTTTTCTTACATAGTCAATAATTGTACGGAGTTCGAACGTAATACACCATTAGTTATATAAGGCGGCGAAAATTGTCGCAGAAAGAAATTATTTGCACTTGAAAAGGAAATTTTTCAGAGAGCGAGTGACTATTTTAATTTGTTTAAACGTTGCATAAGTATTTCTATCATGGCTCCGAAGACGTCCGTAAAGGCGGCTAAGAAGGCTGGCAAAGCGCAGAAGTCTATTTCTAAAGGGGATAAGAAGAAGAGAAAGAGGAGGAAGGAGAGTTACAGTATCTACATCTACAAAGTTTTGAAACAAGTGCATCCAGACACTGGCGTTTCTTCGAAGGCTATGTCGATCATGAATTCTTTCGTGAATGACATTTTCGAAAGAATCGCTGCCGAAGCTTCTCGTCTGGCTCACTACAACAAGAGGTCTACTATAACTTCCCGAGAGATCCAAACTGCCGTCAGGCTCCTGCTTCCTGGAGAGCTTGCTAAGCACGCTGTATCTGAAGGAACCAAAGCGGTTACTAAGTATACATCGTCTAAATAAGTGCCATGCGTTATTCCTCCTGTGAAGCAAATGTGAGAAGAACAGCGAAAAAAAAAAAAAATATATATATATATATACATATACATATATATATATATATCACACTTGCACAAACAAACTCGGCTCCATTTGGGGCCACATTTCTTTTGAAGAAAGAGATAATACAAATATTTTAATTTCAAGCATTATTTATACCTATTATGATAATAATAATACGAAGGAAATTCATGATCAGATTCTAATTTTATGTAGTGTATACTTCACAAATTTCATTTATTTCTACGATATGATGATGGAGAGAGATGTTTCCAACTTTCATTATCCATCCCTAAAACCCACATACTGCAGCTCATTATAGTTTTCATTCATTTATCATGTATTCTTTTTAACGTGCATACTGAATATATATACGTCACACGCACGCACGCATTATTCAAGCATTATTTATTCCTATTATGATGAAAATAAAAAAATATGATGGAAATTCATGATCAGATTCTATTTTTATATAGTGTTTTAGGGAGGCACTCCTCCAAACACAAATTTCATTTATTTCTACGATATGATGATGTCGGAGAGAAATGTTTCCAACTCTCATTATCCATCCCTAAAACCCACATACTGCATGCATATAACAAAGCAGGTCATTATAATTTTAATTTTATTTATCGTGTATTCTTTTTAACATGCATACGGAATATATATATATATATATATATATATACACACACACACACACGATTCACATGCACGCACGCACGCACGCACGCCACGCAAAAAAAAAAAAAAAAAAAAAAAAAAAAAAAAAAGAGTTGAATCCAGCCTCCTTTTATTCCTAAACCAATCAAGAGGATCATGCAACAAAAGTAGTTACCAGTTTCCTACGTCAGTCATCAACTTGGGTCAACCGGCCAATCAAGGGTCAGGTCGAGGGGGACGGGGCGTTGCTGTTAAAAAAATAGGTGGGGCCGGCCACAAAATTACAAAGTTACCACATATATAATTATATT
>JAJOZX010011365.1:125000-126719 GCA_023014485.1 Bathynomus jamesi
TCTAAAGGAACGTATCACCAACGCCATTACAAGCATAACGTCAACTGTGCTAATGCGTGTTCATCAACAGTGGGGAACACGTATTGAAATGTGTTTTCAAAACAATGGCAACCATGTAGAGCATATTATATAAATAAAAATGGTTGTCCATAAAAAAATGTTTATTTTTCCTATGTATGGAAACTTACGGCCCACCCTGTATATATATATATGTGTGTGTGTGTGTGTGTGTGTGTGTATATGTAAAAAAATAAAAAAATTAAGGAAAAAAATAAATAAATAAAAAATTAAAAATAAAAGAATATATAAAAAATTAAAAAGAAAAAATATAATAAATAAATAAATAAAAGGTAGAAAACCCAAACTATAAGCTAACAAGTCAAGCACCCCACAAAAGCTTGAACGCGCAAGGAAGGTGAAACAAATATCACCAAACCTTAACCCCCCCCCCTTCCAAAAAAAAAGTAAAAAGAAAACTGCGCATCCTTGGTGATTTCGAGGACCTATCAACTCTTCATCTATATTTCCCATTTCCCCACTTTCTGATATCACTCCTATAACTCTAATTTAACCTCTTATCATGGCCATAACTACCTATGAGGTCGCCGAGGTCCGGACCTCGGTAATTATTTCCTAAAAAAAAAAAAGAGACTGAACCGTTCTCCGTGTATGAAACGCATATTACCGCTTTTCTTTTGAAAAGAGGGAGCGTCGAGCGTTTTGTGTTTTGTGTTTAGTGTATAGCTTGGGTTGTGTTTGTAGATGTCATTTTGGTCTGAATTTTGCTCGTCCCGCTGCGCTCGGAAAAAATCTGGACCTCACTAATTTCTAAACCCTAGTTACGGCCCTTCCTCTTATAACGTCAACTCACTCACTGTCTACTTTATTTCGTTTCTCTTCGCAGTCAAGGAAGAATGGCTCGTACAAAGCAAACTGCCCGTAAATCGACAGGAGGAAAGGCCCTCGCAAACAGCTTGCCACTAAGGCGGCTCGCAAGTCTGCTCCCGCTACTGGTGGAGTTAAGAAGCCCCATAGATACTGTCCTGGCACTGTAGCCCTTCGTGAGATCAGGCGCTACCAAAAGAGTACTGAACTGCTGATCAGGAAACTGCCGTTCCAACGGCTCGTCCGAGAAATCGCTCAAGACTTCAAGACTGACCTCCGATTTCAGTCATCGGCCGTGATGGCCCTTCAGGAAGCTTCCGAGGCTTACCTCGTTGCTCTCTTTGAAGATACAAACTTGTGCGCCATTCACGCCAAAAGAGTTACCATCATGCCAAAAGACATTCAGTTGGCAAGAAGAATTCGAGGGGAAAGAGCTTAATTAATAAGTTTATCAGATATCCAAAGCTTTTTCCTTGTACTCGAAAAAATTTACTTAATCGCTAATAATAAGGCCCTTTTAAGGGCCAAACTTTATTTAAAAGAGAGATAATTAAGTTGAACAACAGAAATAATACTTTAATTTTAAATAACAGTTTTGACACCAAAAAAAAAAAAACGAAGGATGGTGCATGCAGTTATAAAAGTTTGCCTATGTTTGAAGATATATATATATATTATATACAGTATATATATATATATATATATATATATATAGATATTATATATATAAAACATGAATGAAACCGATCCCTTTTTTTTAATAAAATAAATTTTCAATGGAGATATATATATATATATATATATATATATATATATATATTATAAAACATGAAT
>JAJOZX010011366.1:0-121264 GCA_023014485.1 Bathynomus jamesi
TAAAACCAATTTAGATTGCATTACTCAGTGGACAGACCTTCAACGAGTTCTAAGTACTTTCTTGGATAATTTTGAAGGCAAAAATAAATTTTGAGCGTGTACAAAATTCAGCTTTCTACATAAAAGTTTAACATTGACATTAATGATAATAATCTATTTGATGAAATAAATCGGCTGAATATTTGTCGTGATAATACAAAATTTAATTAATGGAATTCTGGTGAAGTTGAAAAACAAAAAGAATGGTTAGAATTTTTCGAAAATATGAAAAAAAAAGACTGTCTACCAATGAAAAATATGAAAATCTTAGTTGAAATTGTAATGTGTCTACCCGAGACGAATGCTAGCGTGGAGAATCTTTTCGCTCATAAACAACATTTAGAGTGACGAAAAATCAAGAATTACAATTCAAATATTAGTAGCCATAGTCAATGTAAAAGCCAACATGGAATATTCTTGTTCAGAGTTGTTGTTGTTGTTGTTTAGCCATCATCCCACCCTGATCGAGCAAGCCGGCGGCACGCAGGTAACCGATCGCCCTCTTCGGAGTGGACCAGAGGTTCAGCGCACTAGTGATGTTGTGTTGTGTTCGTTGTTGTGCTAGAGCGGTACAGTCTGTCATAATGTGTTCAATTGTTTGTGGTGTGTCGTGGCACAGGTGGCAGGTGTCGTCTATGGAGTTGTCTAGTCTGTGTTTATATGTTAGTAAGTTGGGGTGATGTCCACATCGGAATCGTGCTAAGTTAACTCGATCCGATCTGCTCAGGCTGATCTCTGACCTGTTAATGGGTGGCGGCTTCGCACCTAGGACCGCATTCGGACCGAGTCGTGTCAGTGCTTTGTGGGTTAGGTGTGTGTGTATGTGTTTTCTGTACTGTGTGATGTCTGTGGGGCGTGGTATGGAATGGAGTATTTGGTTATAATGTCTCTCTGGTGTTACCTTAATGGTGCGAGGTGTCGGTGCGTGATTGTACATGTAGTGGGAAGGGTGTTGTGGGTTAGTTGTCGCTGCTGCCATGAATTGTGTTCCCCTCATGTCTAAATGTTCCCTAACTTTCAGTATTTTTGTTTCTGTGTGCAGGTGTTCTATTGGTGTTGTTTGAGTGCATCCAGTAATGATACGAAGTGCGTTGTTTTGTATTGTCTGTAAGGTGTTTATGTGTGTGTTTGAGATAATGGGTGCCCAGCATGGGCTAGCATAGTCCATAACTGAACGAATATATTGTTTGTATATGAGTGATGTTGTTTCCTGCTGGTGTCCAAAGTTTGTGCCTGTTAGTACCCTAAGCGTGTTAAGTCTTGACGTACATTTGTTTTTAATATCCTGAATGTGGTTTGCAAAAGATAATGATGTGTTGTATGTGACCCCAAGTATTTTGGTCCTGTGAGTGTGTGGAATGTTGATGTTGTTTAGTGTAAGCTGTGGAATTACCTGGTGTTCTTTTGTGTTCTTGTAAGCAAGGTGATGGTTGATTTTATGGGCGCTACTTTGAGTCTATTGTGTGTGAGCCAGTCTTGTATACTGTTTATGTATGTTTGTAGGTTATTTGTAGCGGTGTCGATGTTGTTGTGGGTGGATGTTAGAGTGATGTCATCTGCATATGATGATAATGTAAGCTTGTTATCTATGGGTGTTGGAATGTCATGCATGTATAAGTTGAAGAGTGTTGGTGAGAGAACAGAGCCTTGAGGGACCCCGTTCGGAAAAAGCTTGTTTTTGGATGACTTGCCATTAAATGTGACATGTGAGTATCTTCCTGAAAGATAGTTGCTCAGCCACCGTTTGGTGTTATTGTGCAGGTTTGTGTTGAGTATTTTGTTTATGAGAAGGAAGCGTGGGATAGCATCAAATGCTTTACTAATGTCTATTGTTGCTAATAGTGTACGTTGAGCTGGTCGTCTGGAGTTGATGCCATCCATGATGTACTGCGTGAGGTTAGTGAGTAATGTCGTGGTTGAGTGGTGAGGTCTGAATCCATGTTGAATAGGCGATAGTGGAATGTGTGGGTTGGTGATTTGTAAGATTAGTCTCTCTGTTACTTTGGAAGGTGTGCATAGTAAAGTAATGGGTCTATAGGAAGCTGGTTCTGTTGGATTTTTGTTTGGTTTGTGTAGTGTAATAATTTTACCTTGTTTCCATATGTCAGGAATAATACAGTGTTGGTATGAATATGTGCTGATATTTGTGAGAGCTAGTATTCCTTGTGGGCTCCAAGTGTTTAAGATGTATGTTAGATATGTTGTCTGGTCCAGTAGCCTTCGAATTCTTAATGTTTTTGATGATCTTGGTGGTCTGGTCTGTATTGAAGGGTGTAATGGTTGTGTCGAGTCTGTAGGTTTTCTTGTGTCTGGCTGTTTGTCTGTCTGCATGTTTCTGGTTGTTGTCTCTGTTTAAGTGACTTATCTTTGCGTAGTGATTAACTAGAATGTTAGCTTGTTGTGTGTATGTTGGGATATTATTTTGGCTGCGACAGATAGCCGCGTGTGAGGTGTGAATGCCGCTGTTAGAGTGGGTAATGCCGTTTATAGTCTTGTATAGCCTGGATGTATCTGTGGAGTGGTTTAATGTTGTCATGAATTCCCTGAATGTTTCTGTTTGTTTTTCTTTGAGTCTGTTGTTTATTTCTGTGTTGAGCTGTTGTATCTGCTGTTTTATGGCTTCTGTGTGTGGGGTTTGTGTGTTATATTTGAGGTTGTTACGTTGCCTTATAAGGTGGGCTATTTCTCTAGTGTAATTTGGTTGTATTTCCTAATGTTGCCCTTCGGTATGTATTTGTTTGCAATTTGCATTATTGATGATCTGATTAAATGTCTTGAGTGTTGTATTGATGTTTATGATGGATGTGCTGTTTAATGTGGTGAATTGTTCCTCAGTCTGTATTTTGAACTGTTCCCAATCAGCTTTCTTGTAATTTCTGTAAGTGTGCCTAAGGCTATTGGGGCAGAGTGTAGAATGTGTTGTAATGATGATGGGCAGGTGGTCTGATGACAGTTGTTTTTCTGTTCTCCATTGTGTATGTGTTGCTAGTGAGGGGGAACAGAACGTTATGTCTGGGGAGGAGTTTGAGTATCCTGCTTGATGTGGTATGTGTGTATGTTCTTCTGTATTGTTAAGAATGAAGAGGCTGTTTAGTTGTGTGGCTATGTTGGCGCCTCTGGTGTTGCTTTGGTTGTGCAGGTACCAACTAGTGTCTTTGGCGTTGAAGTCTCCTCCTAAGATGACATTAGTGAGAGAGGCCAAATTGTGTAACTGTGGATTGTAATTGGCTGGCACCTGAGGTTGATTAGTGTGGTGTTGTGTTTTGCGCGTGTTTTAATGTTAACTGCCTGTATTTCTATCGTGTTATCTGCTTGGATTGTGTTTGTAATGTTTTGGGTAGCATCAGTGTAGCTAATGCTTTTACGTATGTAAGTGATGAGTCCACCCCCGTTACCCCCAGTACGATCTTGACGGATCACAGTGAAGTCAGGGATGGTGGGTGTTTTGTGTGTGCGTTTTAGTTTTGTTTCTTGTATAAGTGCTATGTGAATGTTTTGTTTGTGTACGAATTCCCTAAGCTGCATGATTTTGTTTGTGAGGCCATCTACGTTGTACTGTAATATGTTAATATTATACTTCTGTATGTGTCTCATGGTGCTATTGTGTCTATGTCTTTGTGTATGGTGACATGTGTAAGTTGTAGTGGGGCTTGGATTAGTCTTAATGTCGCCAGAGACTAATAGTAGTTCGGGGAGCACGCAATTGTTCCCTGTAATTGAAAAAATAGCACGCTGAGATTAGGTCCGGCCCCGGGAGCCGATCGGCACTCTGACCGTGCCACGCAACAGGCCGTCGACTGCCAGTCTGGCCAACCGTAGACAGCCCGCTGCACGGAGATTTGAGGAAGTTTGGCCACCAGCGCGTTGATGTTTTGGTTTGACGTCGCCTCTTCTTCGCGTTGACGTGTCCCGCGCTGGAGGATGCAGCCACTGTTAGAAGCTTCCTCGTCAGCTGCTAACACTTTTTTCAGGTTGTTCTAGCTACCTGTTCAGAGGTTAAACGGCTCTTTCTAATTTTAAAATTGATTAGTCAAGGAAGGAAGATGTTGACTTCTATTTTGCGGCAACAGTTGATGATATTTATGTTACTTTACTGATTAATGAAAATGATTAGGCTCTTCAAGTTACAGTATAAAAGATTTCTTTCGTAATATTCTTTCGTTATTTACACTCTAATCAGGTAGGTACTTTACTTATGCGAACTTTCTTCAGAGTTTCTTCATATACTGTGAATATCTTCAGTTTCCTTGTTCAGAGTTCTACGATATTCTGGACAAAACTGATAATTTGTTGAAAAAAAAATTCAGTAATGAAAAGTACACATTTTAAAAATAAATTTTAATTTAATTATTTTTATTTTATATTTTATTATTCTTAAAAAATACAATAGTATTATGATTATATGAAATAATTAAATGAATTTAGTTTTTTTTAGTTCAATAAAGTTTATGAATTTAAAAGCAATTTTTGTCCTGCTTTTTCATTTCTTGGACCTGGTCAGTGGTCACCCTACTGCAGATCAACTGTAAGATGAACTAAAAAAAAAGTGTTAAACAATTTTTATAAGAAGGGTGCACCTGATATTTCATTTTAACTTTGATATTACAAATTTATTATATATATTAAAAAGAATACGATCACCTGAAGACTAGAGCGGTGTACCATTTTTGGGTCATTTTCAAAAAGTCAAGGTCCAGCAGTCTAATGTTGTGCCAAATGATGTCCTAAACACGAATTTAACAAGCATTTTCTAATCCAACAAATTTTGAATCCCCCCCCACCCCCTTGAAATTTTGCCCATCCCCTTTTCCTAAAAACCCCATATATCTAAAATACTATCAACTTTATCGAAAAATGTTATAGAATAAAAATGATTTAGAATCAAACGTTCTATTCGAAAAGTTCATTAAGATAGAAATTTACGTAATTTTGAAAATTTTCATTTTCTTTTGTCCAAGAGCACCTTATTGTATTCATATAAAATAAGGTGCTTAAGTTACATTATTTATGAGTATATTGTGAGTATAATCCAAATTTAAAAATCCTTTTTTACATTGAATTTTAATAAACAAGCATTGTTTTTACTCTTATTGTTTCTTTTCAGACTGCTTTATTTGAAAAATAAATAAAAAATGAGTCAAACAGCTACAAAACAGCATGACTTTATTCTTGGTCGCTTGCAGGCTGATATTATGAGTTCATCTAAAATTGTTTTACCATCCAATAAAGATGTTCTAAGCCATTTTATTTATTTACGGAGAATGCAGTATAAGGGTCCAAAAGTTACAAAAGATTCTACTGTTAATGAAGTTCTACAGAAGCTACTAATAATATGGCAAAAAGCATGCATTCCTACTATAGATATTAGTAAAAACCCTAAAGGCAGGAAGATGCTGTTAAATCTAGAAGAAATGCATAATAATTTAATCAAGCACAAAAAAAGAGCAAGCTTTGAAAATGAACTCTCTAATTTCATGAAAATTATGGATTCCCTTTTTGACATCTCTTCTCAAAATGCCGTTGAATTAATCCAAAAAGACCGCATGAGAACTGAGCCTCAGAAAACATATGATATTTCATTCTTAGAAGATCAAAGAACAAAACGAGAAACATGTTTAGGTTTGCTAGATGCAGATTATGCATCAAAAGTACAGCGCAAGTACATTAGATTAGAGAAAGAGAAGAAACGCAAAGAGAAACATAAATCAGTGAAGCAAGTGAGTGCTACAGCCAGAACATCAGAGACCCTTCTTTCTAGCACGACCAGTTCTGAGACAGACAGCTATGAAGAGTTTCCGACAGAACCTACAGCAGGACCTTCAAATGCTTCCAGCCCCAAAAATATTCTTGCCTCGCCATTGGTTTCCTCCACTGCAGACAGACTTAATCTCTCTATTGGACAACGGACTGTTTTTGCTGCTGCAGTAGCCATTAGGTGTGGCAAGGATATTGAAAAACTGTCTCTCTCCAGGACCACATCTGCAAGAGCCGCTCGAAAGACAAGAAAACGAAAATATGAAACTTGCATCAAGGATTTTACTCCTCCTGATCACTGCCTAGTACATTGGGATAGCAAGCTGCTTACTAAATCATGTTCAGAACAAGAAGACCGCCTTGCAATACTTGTTACTGGATACCCAAATGTAGAAAAACTTTTATCAGTTTCTATAATAGATGATTCCACTGGATTGTCTCAAGCCACTTCTGTATTTCAAAGTATTGAAAAATGGAACTTGAAGCAAAATGTCTTTGGAGTATCATTTGATACCACTGCATCCAATTCAGGATGGATGAAAGGTTCCTGTAAGTTACTTGAACTTTTGCAAAAGAAATTGATTTGGTTAGCATGCCGCCATCATGTGGCTGAAAGAGTTTTGTGTGCTGTGTATGAAACCATTTTTGGCCCAAGTAAATCTCCTGAGTTTGAGTTATTCAAAGAATTTCGCGAGTCTAAATGGAAGAAAATTAATACGAAATCTACATACAATGTTCTTGATGTTAAATCAAGGTATCAAAGAGGCCTAAAGGAAGAATGTGTAGAATTTATGACCCAATGTTTAAGAAAATCTGACTGCTTTCCACGTGATGACTATAAGGAAGTTGCTGAAACAACTTTAATGCTTTTAGGAGAGGTTTCCAGAGAAAACAGTCATTGGCGGAAACCTGGTGCAATGCACCGTGCCAGGTGGATGGCAATGATTTTGTATACAAATAAAATGTATGCTTTTGCCCACCAAGCATCATATGATGAATCATTGATTAAGAAATTAAAGAGAATGTGTCTATTTAATGCATTAATTTATGGAAAATACTGGCTTTTATGTTCTAATTCACTAGATAGTCCAGCTAATGATCTGAAGTTTTATCATGAGTTGGTGAATTACAAGAAGGAAGATAGGGAAGTTGCAAATGCTGCTTTGAAATCTTTTGCCAATCATTACTGGTATTTGACGGAGGAAGTGGTCCCTTTGAGTTTCTTTGGATCGCTAAGTAATGATGAAAAAGATAAGATCGCAAAATCCTTAAACAAATATCCAGTTCCAGAAAATTATGTATGTGGGCAACCTGTTTTCCCCATTTTAAAGGAAGACACAAAGCTTCATCAGCTAGTAGGTCCAATTTCATGGCATTTATTTCAATGCTGTGGGTCAAAACCAGACTCATGGATAAAGAAACCAGCATCAACATGGGAAGAGGTCGATGACTACAACAAACTAAAAAACATTCTTTCATCTATTAGAGTAGTCAATGATACCGCTGAAAGAGGAATCAAGCTGGTTCAAGACTTTCATGACAAATGTCAAAATGAAGAAGAATTTCAAGGTCTTTTGCAAATTGTGGAAGAGAATAGAAGACTAATTCCTGATCCTAGTAAAGAGACTCTTAAAAGAATGAAACTCAGTAAAGAATAGTTCATTAACAGATAGATTAGGTATTTTTATTTGCAGAGATTGTTTTAATTTAGAAGAGGCTGATTTTTTTTTTTATTAAATATACCATAAATTGTCTTTTCTTATTTTTATGTTTAAAAAGCTCTTATATCAATGATTTCTAATTAGGAAACTTGTTTCTTTTTATTTTTTTGAGGAAAGTGTTGAATAAAGGAAAAAAAAAACGATGGGACCTCACAACTATAGATAAAGTGTTAATTTTTAGCTTTATTTTATATATATATAGTTTTGAGGTTGTCCTCACTTTGTATAGGCTAGTTATAATAAAAACTAATTATGATTTGCATTATAACTAGCAAATACAAAGCCCATCGCCGCGAAGCTGCATTGGGGTGATGCTTCAAAGGTGGCGGTAACACCTTATTTAAGAAGAAGGCACTGCAAGCAAAAAAAAATTTTAATTTAAATTTTTAAAAAATAAATGAAAATTTTCAAAATTAAGTAAATTTCTATTTTGATGAACTTTTCTAATAGAACTTTTGATTCTAAATCATTTTTATTCTATAACATTTTTCGATAAAGTTGATAGTGTTTGAGATATATGGGGTTTTTAGGAAAAGGGGATGCGCAAAATTTCAAGGGGGGGTGGGGGATTCAAAATTTGTCGGATTAGAAAATGCCTGTAAAATTCGTGTTTAGGACATCATTTGGCACAACATTAGACTCCTGGACCTTGACTTTTTGAAAATGACCCAAAAATGGTACACCCTACTACGTAGATCCCCTCACGCGACTGGGGGGCATTGAACTTCTAGTGGATATAAACAATTTTAAGCGGTATATCAAAGTTAGGTCTAGGCCTAGATGCATTCTTTCTCAATAGCTCCTTTTGTATCTTAAAACATTAAAACAAAAGAACAGTATGCCTATAACTACATAATAAGTTTGTGCTATTGATAACACTGTACAACAGTGAAAAAAAAATGAGATCGTCATTTTTATGGCTAATTATTTATATGCGTAAATTGCGAAAATAACACTCATTTATTTGTATCACCCACCGATTTTATGAAAATGACCCTATTTCATTGTATCATTTTGAGAACCACTGGTTCGCTGAACGCATCTTTTAAATTTTGTTCAGTCATGCATATGCTGTGGTGGTGGTGGTGTTCGGCTCTGTGTTTCCACTTTGATTTTATGAAAAATTTCTTTCATTAATCATTTAAAACAAAATTGTCAGCCATATTTTATCATAAATCGGTGCTATAAGTGAGTATTATTGAATAACAGCTATCAAATTATGTATATTTCACCGACAACGTCTATATTGTGTGAAATTGCAAATTGATCTATCATTTTCTTATTTTACAGGTTTTTATTGATGTTATGCTACAATGCCTAGACAGTGCAAAAATTCGCCAGACAGTTTTTGTTATATTTGTGGGACATTAACGTTAAAACAGTATAAAAGGAAGTTGACTTCATGTGAAAAAGCTTTATGAATTATACTTCGCATGCAAAGTTGGTGATCAGGACAAGCACTGGGCGCCTCATATCTGTTGTGTGAGACGTACAAGCTCGTTATCTGCATGGTTCAAAGGCATCGGTCCTGGTCTGGGATTCGGTGTCCCAATGGTATGGAGAGAGCCGCTGGACCATTCAATTGATTGCTATTTCTGCTTAACGAACATCACAGGTTTGAATCTTTTATTTTTCTGAATATACGTCAAATTTGGTGTTTTTAGCACATTTTAGCATATCCTGCTCTGCAATATGTATTACACAATTATGCTATCTTAAGTAGTCAACAATGTCTATTGTCTCGCATTACAGGTTGCAACAGAAAAGGGAAAAAGGCTATAGTCTACCCAAATCTTCGTTCTGCTATGCGTCCTGTGGAACATTCTACAGATATACCCATCCCTCGTCCTCCAGCTGAAATGCCGACCGATAATACAGACTCTAACAAATCGGAATCAGATGGACGAATGCTATGAAGCTCAAGTCGAGTCCAAGAAAGAACATCTCATCACGCAGCCTGACCTCAATGATTTGGTCCGTGATTTAATACTTACCAAGCAACAAGTGAACTGCTGGCCTCACGTCTACAAGAATGGAATCTGCTGGCGGAAGACGTACGAATTACAGCATTCCGAAAGCGCTCCTTGGATTTGCAGGAATATTTCACAAAGAACAATCTTTGTTATTGCATTGACATACATGGTCTGTTCGATGCTCTGGGTTTGTGCTATGAATCGAATCAGTGAAGATTGTTCATTGATGCATCTCTGTACAGTGTTAAGGGTGTACTGCTACACAATGGGAACACAATGCCTTCTGTTCCGATCACTCATTCAGTCGTCTTGAGAGAAACGTATGACAATGTTGCTTTTATTCTGGACTGTATAAAATACAATGAACATGAATGGCTTATCTACGCAGATTTGAAGGTTGTGGCTATTTTCAATTGATTGCAAACTGGCTATACGAAATACATGCGTTTCCTATGCAAGTGGGATAGCCGAGCAAGGTCTGAACACTACACACGCTCAGTATGGCCGCCGCGAGACAACTCCTCACCTGGATCTCACAATGTTATTCACGAACCACTAGTACGAAAGGAAAAGGTTATCTTGCCGCCACTTCACATAGAACTAGGGCTGATGAAACAATTTGCAAAGGCGTTGAAACGGGATAAGCCTGCCTTCAAATATTTAAAGGAAAAATTCCCCAAAATAAGTGATGCCAAGATTAAAGAAGGCATATTCATCGGCCCTCAAATTCGCCAACTCATGCTAAACGAACACTTTGAAGCGGTGATGGATGAGGTTGAGTTGGCAGCCTGGCGTGCATTCAAAAACGTGTGCAGCGGTCTCCTAGGGAAGACTAAATACGACAACTATGCTGTACTTGTGGATCAACTTATCAACTCATATCAACGTCTCGGATGTAAGCTGTCATTGAAAATTCATTTTTTGCATTCACATCTCTCATTCTTTCCGGAAAACGCATCTGCTGTTAGCGACGAACACGGGAAGAGATTCCACCAGGATATAGCCACAATGGAGAGCCGATAGAAAGGGAAGTGGAGTCCTGCTATGCTGGCCGATTTCTGCTGGAATTTAAAGCGTGACCAACCAGAAGCATCACACAAACGCCAGCATAAATACAAATAATGAGTTGAAAACAGTATAATACGAGAGTTTTTTGTTAATTTTGTGCATATATGTTGAAGTATAGCAATAATTAAACTGTTCCATATGATAAAGCCTATCTGTTTATCAATATATTCTTATTTTTTGGTATGAAGATTTTAAGCAGTCATTACAAAAAAACGTGACGTGATAGAAAAAAACTATTTTCAGATTTGGGATCAGCACCACTCGAAATATTAAGAATGATCGAATGTTATTCCCGTTTTTTTTCTGAACCGAAAATTTGTTGTACAGTGTAATTAATCACTGCCCAAATGAAAGAAAAATTAATGAAATAGTTAGCATGCATTTTATCAAACACAGGTCACATAGTTTCCGAAACAGTTAATACATACTTGCCAAACCCAACCGCTTTAGGCGGTAGGCGACCGATTTTCACAGCATCAACACGAACAACATGCAAATAATATCAAACCTTTTATGTTCAAAATGCACTAGAGGGCATCATTTAAAAAAATTTCCGGGGGCTGGGCATGCTCCCGGAACCCTTGGCATTGATTATAAATTCTACTGCTTTTGCTTTTCAAAATGTTGACATGCATATTAATGAGTTGGGAGTTTAGGTAATAATGTACTTAAGCTCCCGTCTCTCCGATTTTCATAAATTATACATCGGTAGCTTTGTTTCTCATTAGGAATGCGATTTAGACAGTCTCGAGTAAGGGAAATGCTTCAAAACCTAACCTAGCATTTTGAAGCACAGCTCGCCTTGCTATAATGCCAACTGTTTTGAGACAACCTAACCTAACCTTACCCAACAAAAGCCGTACGTATATTTCCACAATTAGTGTGGTGGGTAGAGCTGGGCTGCTGCAATGAGGAAGGCATGCAACCTTTTCTGAGGGTCTGAATAGTTGTCTCAAAACAGTTGGCATTATAGCAAGGCGAGCTGTGCTTCAAAGTGCTAGGGTAGGTTAGGTTAGGTTTTGAAGCATTTCCCTTACTAGAGACTAAGTCGCATTCCTAATGAAGAAACGAAGCTACCGATGTATAATTTATGAAAATCGGAGAAACGGGAGCTTAAGTTTAGGAAACGATTTGTTAACAGTTTCCGTTACCAAACTGTCCGTACTAGGCAGTTTCGCAAACTAGTTTCCGTTTTAATTTCCTTAAAATGGCTTCGTGTGAATCGTGTATTACGGAAAAACAACCTATTGGAGTATATATAATTTCAATCATTGTAAAACCATTTTTTATTTACTTTTTTCAGTTAAGGAACAATTTAAACTACTACACTATGGTGACGTTTTTGTTAATAAAATCCTGCGGTTTAGTGTACAACAAAACTCTCACCACGAGCAATTTTCCCCCCCCCAACACCACAGTACAGTACAGTACTTTAAATTAAACTACAGGGTGTACACAGTCTTTTTCTGATTAGAAAATTTAATTAATTACGTGAAACCCAAAAATGATACAGTAATGCTTTGTTTTGCATTTTGTTGCGTAACGCATCAAGTTTTTTCCTTGTCAATGTTTGGTGTGGATTAATGCATGATAGGGTGATAGGCCCATTTTTCTTTGCTGAAAAGAATGTTACGGCACGAGTGTACCTGGACATGGTCAAATTCTTTGTACCCCCCCCCCCCCCCCCCCCCCAGCTAGTTGGAAGACCAGTACTTGTAGGTTGTCTCTCCCCCCCCCACCATTTTTGACAGAATATTTTCGTTAAAACTAACGAAAATATCACGACTTAACCTAACCAATTATCAAGGGCGTACAGTTGATCTATTATTCATTGTAACATGGTTTGTTTCTGGAATAGTATTTACTATTTACGGTTCTTTTAATTATCCTCCCAACACTAATTTTTTTATATAATGTTGGTTTGGTTTTGGTTATGGTACTTTCTTTTCCTTCCATTATAAAAAAAATTAGTGTTGGGATTAGGTTAGGTTTGGTTAGGTTAAGTTAAAAACAGCCCGCCGCAAGTGTTTTGCTAACGTACTTTATTTTCCTTCCATTATAAAAAAAAATTAGTGTTGGGAGGATAATGCAAAAGTACCCTATTTACTAATAGATCAACTGTACGCCCTTCATAATTGGTTAGGTTAAGTCGTGATATTTTCGTTAGTTTTAACGAAAATATTCTGTCAAAATTGGTGGGGAGGAGATAACCTACAAGTACCGGAAGACCTTCAACCATCCATCATTTTACCTATACTGGGGTTTGTTAGTGCGTGAATTCTTGAACACCACTTTTCCCGGAAGATGGATTGGGCGCGACGGGCCGATGCCATGACCTCCACGATCCCCCGATATCACGCTCCTGGACGTCTTCCTGTAACGATATGTAAAGGATTATGCGTACCATGCTCCTGTTGCTGACACTGACACTTTTCACGCAAGGATTTGCGATGCCATCAACGGTGTCACGAAAGATATGCTAGCGAACATAATTATGGCGTTAACTCGAATTTCGCTCGGATGTGTTACGTGTAACTAATAGCGCACAGGTTGAGATTTAATGAGAAATATAATAAACTTGATGCGTTTTGCAACAACATTCAAAACAAAGTATTACTGTCTCTTCTTTGGATTTCATGTAATTAATTAAAGTTCATAATCGGGAAAGGACTTTGTGTACACCCTGTATATATAAATAGTTCACCTATACCGAACTTTGTTCTTCAGAAGTAATTTTTATTTAATATTTATATAATTTTTTTCTAACATTTTAATTCTCTCGAAAAATGTATTATTTGTTCAATTAAGAGCGTTTCCATTATAACCTTCAGTTTATTACCAAAGCCTATGTATATCTATCTAGTCAGACCGTACTTGGACAAGATTTTATACTCTTTTGTGAAAGCATGAAAAAGCCACAGAGTCCATAAATTTACAAAAAAAAACAAAAAAAACCACAGCCGTCAAAGTTTTGAGCTTCGCATTCAAAGCCAGTGAGTGGGTCAAGAGCTGTGAAGCTGCACCCAAAATCTAAGTGGCTCGTGAGCTTAAAGTAAATGTTAAGGTCTCACTGGCTTAAAAATTTCTCTTCGAAATAGTTTGATGTGGAATGATAAGCTTTAATTACTGGCATTTTCTTTCTAATTATTGCTCAAACACAGTAAACCAAAACATATTCAGATTAGTTAATAGATGCAGTGATAGCGAATCATTGAATTGTTGTCTATTCGTATAAAGAGGTATCACTAGAAAATATAATTAATATTAATTAATAAATATCTGAAATAGAAAATAGTTCATTGCTTATCATGAAACTTCTCATATGAAAGAAAAGAACACCGCGGCAATACTTCTTTTGCAATACAAGTATAATTTATTAAAACAGTTGGTGAAAATTTTAATTTCTAAAATAGGAGAAGTTTGCTTAAAAATCAACGCCGCCCCCCACCGAATGTTTTATAACTTAACTAATGTACAGTGGCGTAGCGTGGTTTTTTTTCAGGGGGGGGGGGCATACGTGTTATAAATTCCCGACTGGACAAACTTGGCACCTTTTCCGTGACTAATATATAGGTTTTTCAAGCCACTACGTCATAGGCTTAGCCATGCTATAATATAATGTATTATTATGAGAAGCTGAATTTAAAATTGGTCACAGGGAAATCTCTCTCTCTCTCTCCTTTATTGCCAAAACATTTTTACAACCGGTTCTAGATTTTCGACTGGGCCAGATATTTTTCCGATCACGGGTGGCAGTCGCCCCTTCAGCCCCTCCCCCCAAGCTACGCCACTGCAAATATATTATTATTTAAAACATCAGCGAGGGAAAATATTTTTAGTTTTCTTGTAAGAAACAACCCCTTTACTAAAAATCCAATTGAAAATGACTTCAGAACTTATTAAAAGAAAATAATTTTTTTTTTAATATATACTTCCTTAATATTCGAGGTATAAGCATGCAGATGAAATAGTGTACGTGTTCTCAGAACATGCGAGGCCGAAGTCTCAAAAACCTACACTATATGGCTCCGAAAGTAATTAAAACACGCATTTTAAATACGTATACAGATATATACGCAGAAATGAAAATCGTGCAAGTATGTTCTGACATACTTTAGATAATAATGAACGTAAAAGAATTCGTAAGATCCAAGACATATGAAAAAAAATAAAAAAAAGTTCTCGGAATATTTAATATTCCATTTAAAAGATCCCAAAAATGTATAGAAATGTCAAATGATGTATGCATATGTAACATAGTGAGCTAATTTACAGTAAAGTTACCTATTTTTAACAACTTAAGTCCACCCTAATTTGCAGTTAATTTCACGAGCAACGACGAAATCATTCATTTGATTTCAAGTTTAATTATTATATTTAGACAAAACAATTTTGCAATACGGGGCAAACAACGTCCCAACCAAGTACTGTAAGGGACGTGGGACATTTTTCCAAAATACAGGATTGCTCCTCGAAATATGAAACGAGTGGCAACCCTGCTTCAAATCTAAAAAATTAACACTGGCTATCAGTGGGAAAACTTCCTAAGACTGGCAGAAATGCTTCAAATCTTTTACAGTGAAATGTTAATACAGTATCATCTTCACTATGTTAATAAGTTATAAACCTATTATATAGGATTAACTGTCATTTTAATTAAAAAAGTATATTTTTAGGGGATATTATGAAAAACTTTGAATTTGTAAAATATTTTCTACAATGACAGTGGGCACTCTTTTTCTCAAAAACAAAATGAAACCTTCCAGGATTTTAAAGAAATAAATAACACTGTATATGTCAGATTTAATTTCCATCTTATCTAAAGAGAAAGGACTGTGGATATTAAAGTAAAAGTAAAGCTCGTAAGACCTGTAGAAATGCTGCATATGCATGACGTAAATGGTTTTTTTTTAAAAGTACAATCGTTACATTGAAGTGTACAGTATCGAGTTCATTGAATGCTTGGGAAATAAAATCTTTAGTATCGTGGGATTATCTGGTATGAAAACTGGGGAAAACATCATTCAATGTTATCAAAATGTTTTCCGGGAAAGAGAAATATTTAACTCTCTCTTAAAGAATGTACTGCCATACATAGTCCTGCCACTCCATGGATTGACGTTTTGTTTCAGGTTCAAAGTGGTGTACCCAAGTCGCATCCCCAGTCACAATTCGTGAAAGGAAGTCATCCCCTTCTGTCTCGTATCGAACCAATGACTCAGAAGCAATTTCTTTTCTTTGGGCTTTGTGATCTTCAGTCAGTTGGCGAGGAACAAACCGTGAACACACTTTTGAGTATCCCAGTTGCTGAATTATAGTATTCACACTTCCTTCACTAATTCGTAGCTCCAGTGATAGCTCCTTTTAGTGTATGTGACGCGCCGATTTGATCGAATGACGCTGTTAACACGTTGCACAGTGTGAGATGTCACAGCCGATGCCGGGCGACCGCTGCGTGGCTCATCATCGAGGCTGGCTCTCCCTCTCTCCAATGATCTCACACGTTTAGACCAGCGTCCAGCTGTGCTTCGATCAACAACATCTTCGTAAACGTTCTGTAGACGTTTGTGAATATTTCCAACTGTTTCCTTCGCTGCAGTTAAGAACTCGATAAGAGCTCTCTGTTTACGACGCACATCAGTGTCAGACGCCATTTTCGAAACTGCGTTAACCATCGGTTTTATACAAGGGCGTTTAAAAGCGGTTTTATACAAGGAGGGGAGGTTCAAATTGGAAAAATCCGGTTATGTGAAGCGCAGAAAGTTCAAACTTACGGCCCAAAAGACATTTCAGCCCCGTGGCCTATTATTTAGCTAAGAAAAAAAGGGTGGGGCAAAATATATTGAATGCCCCTAGTATATTCATTTATCTACTTTGTTTGTTATTCCCATATCCTTCAATTTGTGAACTATTATACCGTGGTCGCACTTACCAAGTACTTTGACAAAATGGCTAATATGGAAGCGAGTTACACTCCTGAGGAAAAGGCGGAGGCGGTGTTATTCTACCTGCAACAAAAAAAAAAAGTTCCAAAACAAGACATCATTTTGAACATTTGGTTTAGTTCTAATGAATTACTATCGTGAATTTAATTTAAAATAAATTTCCCCGAGACCGGACTTATAGGACACCCTGTATAGAAATATTTTAAATTTCTTCCGATTACTTTTAGCGCTGCATTCTCTTTCCTCTGTGGTTTTTAATTAGGGCTTGAATGCTCTGGTCACTATTTTCGAGTTTTTTTTTTTGTGATCATTGTTGTCACGTGTCGCGCAGTTTACTATTTAATAGCTATTCTCTTAAGAAAACCATTCTTTCTTCTTCTTCTTCTTTCGAATTTGCTTCCCCTTTCTTTTTGGGGGGTATATTATTTTGAGATTATCATTATCCTATCTTTGAAGAACGATAACATCTCCATTTTCTGGTCTATGAAAAATGCTTTCCCACGCAGTCAGTCTTCGTTATATTATTGTTCAGCCCATTCCGCTTTGTTTATCTGTGGGATGAGGTCGAAGGGTTCAAAATTTCGGCTTTGGATATGCCTAGTCTTGTGCATAATGTATTTGCAGTGCTTGTTAACGCAATCAAATTGTGACCTCGAATCGATCCATTCTCATTCCATGCTTTTCTCATTCACATCCACGGGTTCCCCACTTTACCTCAAGTTAGGCTTGGGCAATTATTAAGTTAAGGAGTGATTAGGTAATTGTTAAAATAGGTTTAGTTCGATTAAATTAGAAAATTTTGGTTATTCTTATTTCGCTCTGAAATTTACCTTAAACGAAAATGGGACTTGTATTAATTCTAAATCAAGAAACGCTTCTTAAATCTGGATGGGAAAGATTAAGCGAGAAATAATCCTCTCGCTCTTCTCTTGTTCAGCCTTTAATAGACTCATAAAAATTTCTCAAAAACCTTTCGTATCTTATAAAAAGAAAGTTGAAGTCTACCAGAAGCGTTGTATTAGGAGCTGGGTTCTTTAAGGTTAAAAAAAAAAAGTGCAAATTTTTGCAGCCAAATTGGCATGTGGATATGGAAAGAAAAGTTAGGCTGGCAACTACATTACTGGGAAAGGTTACATGAATTAAATTTATATCCACTGGAAAGAAAGAGGTACATCATTAATTACAAAAGTTACAAGAAAAATAATAGAGAAACTAGTCCCTAATCTCGCTTTGAAATCTATAACCACTCACCCAACAGTGGAAAGTAAGAAAGGAAGAATGTGTCGTGCTCCCAAATTAAAGGCTAGACAGGGAACACTCAACCCTGAAGGAAAATAGCTTTGTTGTCAGAGGATCAAGACTCTTCAACCAGCTGTCCAATGAACTACGGAACACGACTGGTGTAGTGGTGGAAATCTTCAAAAGCCAACGACGCCTGGCTCAGAACAATACCAGATGTGCCGAGAGTACCTGGTTGTGTGAAATGGAAAGCGCAAGAAACCAATGCTCTATTTCAATATGTTAACTCGAGAGGAGAGGCAACAACCCTGACCTCCGTGAAATGAGGAATCATAGCACGGAATACCTGAAAGGTTGAAAGGGAAGGTCATATATATGTGCCTTGGTGGTGTAGTAGTTAGCATCGCTGACTACGAATAAACCGGCCCCGGGTTCGACTCCCGGTGACGGCAGTCGGCGCGCAACAAACCCAACTGTTCATCCTTCCATACAACAAAAATTGGTCGGTAAATAAATGTGTTAAATGGTTAAGACACTTGGCTGCTGATCGGGAGGTCATGAGATCGGGTCTGGGTAAAGACTAATTTCCGACTACCCGTGGTGGTCGTGGTTCGGATTCCACGTTAAGCTGAGGTCTAAGATGGAGTAACAAGCTTGACCTTCGTCAGAATGAACAATTCAGACAGAAGCAAAAGCAAGGTTAACCAACCAAGGTGTTATATATATATATATATATATCTATATGGGATGTTGATGTATGTTAAGTCTGTGTGTCTGTTCTATTTTCGTTTATACACGCCTGAATTGATAGGGCAGTGATTCCCAAACTTTTCATTTTCGTTACCCGGAACCAAACTTTCCATGCCTACGATTTCTCCAGGTTTTATTAGTTTAGAATTTTATGTTATAAAGTGAACAACCAGTATCGGGGGACATAATGGCAGACGCACGATAGCTCCTTGGAAGAGAATAGGACCTGCAGACTTTGACTCACTCGCAAAGAAATTAATTCCTCTTTTTCTGGGCAGTATCTTTTGCTTCTAAATCGAAGGCGAACAATTGATTTTTAGTCTAGTAATACCTCTGAAAACAGCCTTCCGTTACCTCACCATAAAAGACAGTTTACCCCCAATGGTGTAATGGTGTAACTTATCCCGGGGTTGGGGACCTTGGGCTAAGGTGATCTGCACCAAATCTAACATACGCATTAAGGGAGAACCGGGGAGTTTTAGTAACACACCTGCCTCTTCCAGTCACTCCTTAGGTTGTGTTTCGGGGGCTTTTGCTGCGCAATGCTCATCAGGCATTCTATTATATATATATATATATATATATATATATATATATATATATATATATATATATATATATATGGCGATCAAGAAAGGACTGATTATTTTTATATTTTAATAACTTTCTGCATGGGAGTTACAAGAGCCACTTTTTGTAGCAATAATTTCTTATTTTATAGTGAAAAACATTCCAATATGATTACAACTGACCTCAATAATTTGATTTAAACGTGCTCTTGAAATTTTGAACAGTTCGTGCAAAATT
Source organism: Bathynomus jamesi (assembly GCA_023014485.1). Taxonomy (NCBI): domain Eukaryota; kingdom Metazoa; phylum Arthropoda; class Malacostraca; order Isopoda; family Cirolanidae; genus Bathynomus; species Bathynomus jamesi. Next base: position 19,297 of record JAJOZX010011366.1, read on the forward strand.
AATTTCTAACCGTTGCTCCGGAAGATTTGGTTACGGCTGGCCTTGGCCCCCTTATATTTTCCCGACCTTAATCCTTGTGATTATTTTTTGTGGGATTATTGAAAGGACAAAGTCTACAGTAATAATCCAAGGACAGTTGATCAACTACAAAATTAAATCACGGTTTAACAAATGAAATTGTGGAAGATATTTTAGCACGAACTGTTCAAAATTACAGACTACGGTAAATCAAATTATTAATCAGTCAAACATCCAATGACAATCATTGAAAATGTTTTTTCCATTTAGAAAATTTCGAAGTGTATACTGTACCTTATTGGCACACAAATGGTGATTGTAACTCACATACAGAAATAGTTATTAACATATGAAAATACTAAACGCATATATATATATATATATATATATGATACACACAGACAGTGCATGGAACAAGGAACTCTTCTGGGATAATTAAATCCACTATAGTCCGAATAAGTAATGGTAAATGACAAATACCATAGTTTTTCTTTTTCATGATGCTAGCCCGACGCGGGCAACGGGTCACTCGCAAAGAGGTCCCATAAATATGCGAGTGACCCGTTGCCCGCGTCGGGCTAGCATCATGAAAAGAAAAACTATGATATTTGTCATTTACCATTACTTATTCGGACTATAGTGGATTTAATTATCCCAGAAGAGTTCCTTGTTCCATGCACTGTCTGTGTGTATCATAAAAAACTCAGGGACCATTCTGAGTTCATTCCCATATATATATATATAGATGGTGCTTTCTGTTAACGGGAATACCCAACCGCCCGCCACCAAACTGTTTGTTATGTATTTTTGCTCTCGTCATTTTCGTTTTAAACTAACGAAAATATCACAACTTATTGAATGTCCGGTTAGGTCAACTGTACGCCTTTGATAATTGGTTAGGTTAAGTTGTGATATTTTCGTTAGTTTAAACGAAAATAACGAGAGCAAAAACACATCATAAACAGTTTGGTAGTCCCGATAATACGTAAGTACCGAATTTATTAATTATTTAAATGAAATTAGTTAATATGTGAGCGATAATCAGTTAGTAGGGGGCCAAAATGTCTTTATGTCATCTAAAATCGCAGACAAAACGTCGCTGCTTTCGGTACGTTGTCGCCACATGAATTCCGCAAGATACGAGTCCAGATGGCGGGCGGTTGGGTATTCCCGTTAACAGGAAAGCACCATTATATATATATATATATATATATAATATATATAATATATATATATATACTTTGTTTTTTCAGACAATTTTATTTATATAATAATGTTTTAAGGCCTTCTCCAAACTTCTAAGAAAAGTTGCTCCAAAAATTTCCTATAAATGTGAAGGGAAATTACGTCACATTTAAATTTTATGTTTGTATAAAAAATTTCCCTAAATTCTTTTTGAACACTAAAAATTATTTCCTCTTTTAATCACTGGACTTGCATAATAATAATAATAATAAATAATAATAATAATAATTGTAATAATAAGTCGGCTTCCAATTAATTTTTTTTATATTACATATTTTAATTTTTTAAAAACTTCTCAAATAAAAAAAATTAAAAAGTTTAGAACAATTTATTAATAAAAACAAAAGAACGTTTTTTTTCATTATTATGAAGCTTCATTTTTTTTAATCCTTTCATTCACGAATGTTCTCTCTTTAAACCATAATTTGTTATTAAAAACAAAATACTTTAGTGAAAGTCATTTATATTACACATATTTTGGCTTCCTTCCCGACAACTGGATTAAATCTACAGGGTGTGTATAAAGTAACGCGAGTGAAGAGAAATCCAATCGCGATATTAACACTAGTGAACGTGGATAAGTAATATTTATTACTCGTACTTTATAACGTACGTATAAATTGAAACTAGTTTTAAAACAGTTCAAATCGGATTTGTCTCTTCGCTCGCGTTACGAAACTAGTTTAAGCCGGTTCAAATTTCTATATAAACACGTAGAAACACTGATAGAAAAGTTGCATTTTATTTAATTTATTGGGGTTGTTTAACCTCCTTCGCATCTAAGGTCATATGACGGAGGGGACCTACAGCTTTACGTGGGATCCGAACCACGAGTCGCTACATAAACTGGGTACGGAGGACGGTCTCCTATCCAACTACTACCCAGATCCAATGTCGCTTAACTTGGATGATTTTCGGGAAGCGGTGTTACGACATAGGCCGCGATATAGGCCACAATGTAGCCCGCTTTTTATTTAGTGCGATATGATTATTATTTTTCTGGTGGGACATTATAGTTCCATTCGTAATGTAAAGCTAATTTGCGAAGGTTACATTAAAACTTTTTAATCCTCGCTCCCAGAATATTTGTTAAGTTTACAATTAAAATATCAACTTTAAACTCGAGGCTCTGTTCTCTCACCAACACTGTTCAACTCATACATGCATGACATCCAACACCCATAGATAACAAGCTTACCTTATCATCATATGCAGATGATATCATTCTAACATCCACCCACAACAACATCGACACCGCTACAAATAATCTACAAACATACATAAGCAGTATACAAGACTGGCTCACACACAATAGACTCAAAGTAGCGCCCACAAAATCAACCATCACCTTGCTAACAAGCAATACAAAAGAACACCAGATAACTCCACAGCTTACACTAAACAACACCAACATTCCACACACTCACAGGACCAAAATACTTGGGGTCACATACAACACATCATTATCTTTTGCAAACCACAGTCAGGACATTAAAAAACAAATGTACGTCAAGACTTAACACGCTTAGGGTACTAACAGGCACAAACTTTGGACACCAGCGGGAAACATCATCATTCATATACAAACAATATATTCGCTCAGTTATGGACTATGCTAGCCCATGCTGGGCACCCATTCTCTCAAACACACAAACACCTTACAGACAATACAAAACAACGCACTTCGTATCATTACAGGATGCACTCAACACCATAGAACCCCTGCCACAAACAAAAATACTGAAAGTTAGGGAACATTTAGACATGAGGGGAACACAATTCATGGCAGCAGCAACAACTAACCCACAACACCCTTGCCACTACATGTACAACCATGCTCCGACACCTCGCACCATTAAAGTAACACCAGAGAGACATTATAACCAACTATTCCATTCCATTCCATACCACGCCCCACAGACATCACACAGTACAGAAAACACATACATACACACACCTAACCCACAAGCACTGGCACGACTCGGTCCGAATGCGGTCTTAGGTGCGAAGCCGCCACCCATTAACAGATCAGAGATCAGCCTGAGTAGATCGGATCGAGTTAACTTAGCACGATTCCGATGTGGACATCACCCCAACTTACGGACATATAAACACAGACTAGACAACTCCACAGACGACACCTGCCACCTGTGCCAGGACACACCACAAACATTGAACACATTATGACAGACTGTACCGCTCTAGCACAACAACGAACACAACACAACATCACTAGTGCGCTGAACCTCTGGTCCACTCCGGAGAGTGCGATCGGTTACTGCGTGCTGACGGCTTGCTCGATCAGGGTGGGCTGATCGGTTAAACAACAACAACTTTAAACTCGAAATTTAATAAGAATTAAAAAAAAAATCAATAATAATAAAAATTAGTGAAGATATAAAAGGATTTAAGCTTGTAAATAAAGAGATATTATCGAAACCTTTCAAGAAACGTGACATTTCATTAAGTTTTTATATCGATTTTAGATTTAAATTTTGTAATAATAAAAAGTGATTTCTGAAAGCGAAGAGGTCGTATAGATGTTATTTCGTAGCCACAATTTTAAATTTATTAAAATTTCATCGTGAGGCTTTAGTTTGGGGAGAGATTTTGCGCGCTCGTGTATTTTGTTATGCTTGTGTTTATTTTTTAGACTCCCAACGTGAAGAGCATTTGTTTTATAACCAATATACTGTAAGAGGGGTTACATCCTTTTCTGAGTGAGTGAAGTTTTACAAAAGTTATTATAAAGAGGATAAGACTCGTGTCTACCATAACCATGAAAGTATAGTTTCAGGAAAGTCTGTATTTTGGTTTGAAGAAAAATGCAAATATAAATAACAACAAAATTGAAACAAAGCGTTTTTAACCCTTTAACGTACGGTGTTAACTTTACTGATTTTTGTTGTGGCTAACGCTAGAAACGATTTTATTGTCTCGGAAAAGACCTCTTTGCAGTAAAGGTAGTTAATAAACTGAAAAAAAATCAAGAGAGCATAGGAATAAAACACTTATTAAAATTGGAAGATAATTTCAAAACAAAATTGAAATATTATGGACCAATTTTACGAAGAAATACATTAAAAAATTCTTTCACATCTGAAGAAACAGATGCTATAAACAATCTTAGTAACAATTCTAACATTGTTATCCAAAGACCAAAATAAAGGAAGCAGGGCAGCGATTACGAATAAAAATGATAATCCTGAAAACTCTTGAATTAATGACAAATCTAAATTTAAGCTTTGCAACAAATAACAACTAAAATATTGAAAGTCTATAAAAAAAAATGAGTAAAATAACAGAGGAGCTCATTTTCATGTAAGAAATAAAAAGATTGGGTCATATATAACAATGAACATCTTTAGGATTACCAAAAGTACGTGAAAATTCTAAAAATCCACCTTTGTGGTCTATTATTGCAGCATGACTGGCACAATCACACATGATGTAGCATAATATTTGAATAATATGATACGACCTTATTTAAATGACACACACACACACACACACACACACACACTAGATAAATCAACAGATGACTCGCTTCTTAAGGTAAAATATTAAGAATATCAAATCAAATTGTACTTTCTCGTTAGATGTTGAAAATCTTACGACAAATTTCTCACTTCGAGAAACTATTGCCAGATACCATTTTAAAATCTGTATATCAACAGATATACTCTACCAACACCAATGGATAAATAAATAAAAGAATAACCGCTTTTAATATTGTATACACAAATCTTAACACCTTTCGAATTTAATGACAAAATTTATATTCATCCATGAAGTATCTATGGATTCACGCGTGAGTCCAACATATCTGTCCAACATTTATTTTCAAACGATGTGAAGATAAGTCACCATTTTATATGAAATGTAAGTTTTGAAATCTATTTAAAAACTTACATTTGATAAAATGGTGACTTATCTTCACATCGTTTGAAAATAAATGTTGATTTGATGATTGTGGGATTAAGGATGCAAATTGTTATACGAGAACTCGGTCTAGAAGCTATAAGGGCCAATTATTATACCCTAAAAAACTTAATTACAAACAACACGAGTTCATCAAGACAACAAGATTAACTTTCAGAGAGTCCTAACTTACAGCTAACTTACAGGGGAACCTCTGAGACAAGTCATAAATTTGGGATCAGAGTTAGAGGCTAAGCTATAAGCTATACAGAACTTGCTAACAAACTTAACTCATAAAATCAATGATTGATTGGAGCTAAATGGCGTTGCGGAACAAAATCGAACTGCATAAAGTCGAACGCAACGTGCATAAGATTGAACAATTCGATCTTATAAAGGTCTGTTAATTTAAATTAGGTTAGGGTCTGTTTGGTTAGGTTACATTATGCCCAGTTAGGTTACGTTCAATCAGGTTAGGTTAGTCATTTTCATTTAAATTCTGAAATGTTCACGATTAAGTCAGAAAACCTCTCATCTTACTTTCTCCCGCCTCTCACCATGTTACGCAATCATTGGTGACACAAATGTGTCAAATCTGTAAGGTCATATAAAAATTAATATGAAAATTTGCGTTCGTATAGAACGTAAGGAGCAATTTATAATTAACCCTTCATTAATCGCGTGGGGGCAATATGACCCAACGCAATGTAAGAATGTCATATCTTTCCACTCGAGAAATGATGGGTTAAAACATGGAGTATTATTCTTGTTAATTTATACATCGATATTTAAATCACGATGATATAGAATACTCTTCATACATAGCCCTTGGCCTATTGCAAAATGTACTCAAATAAGCGGAATGGGACGTTTTGGCGCCGACGTTCTGGCGCCGACGTTTTGGCGCCGCCGTTTGGGCGCCACCGTTTGGTTAGGTTAAGTCGTGATATTTTTGTTAAAACTAACGAAAATATCACGACTTAACCTAACCAATCGCCAAGGGCGTACAGTTGACCTAACCGGGCAGTGACGATTGGTTAGGTTAAGTTGTGATATTTTTGTTAGTTTTAACGAAAATATCATGACTGAACCTAACCAATTGTCAATGGGGCAGATAACGGAAAAGTACCCATATTATATATACACCTTATAATACACTGACTCTTTTGCTCGCACCGCCAAAAAAGTAACGAAGGGTCGCGCTTGCTACATTTATCAAACACATACAAATATCCATTATGTGAAAACTTCTGTTTCTCTTTCTTACTTGATATATTTTCAGACATTTATGCTATTAAGGGCAACAACACAAATTATCTGAAAAGACAGACAGCACTTCAGGTTAATAACCAAGTATTACTACTTAATACTAATTAACGGCGGCGCCAAACAGGCTCCGCGCCCAAACGGCGGCGCCAAAACGTCCAGCGCCAAAATGTCGGCGCCAAAACGTCCTAGACGGTCAAATAAGATAGCACAAGGACAGCAAAAACAACGTTACATGTAGGCTACCTGAACTAGGGTTTGACGTCTAAATCTGTTTAGGATACCTAAAGTTAGCCACCAGTGTTAAACAAGTTTCAGGTTTACCTAAATTATAATGAGGTGCTTACTATACACTTCGATGCGAGTGAAAAGATGGTAGCCTGTTAAACTTATTAACTGAAGTCTCTCCACGCTTCTACAAAATTTTTTATACTGTGAAATCCAAGAAAGTCAGTCGGTCAATAAATTTACAAAATAACGCAGCCATCAAAATTTTGAGCTTTACATCTAAAGCCAGGTAACCAAAATTTTGTGAAGCTGCATTTAAAATATTTCGTAAGTTTTAAATAAATAGTAAATTTTCACTGGATCAAATTTTCTGTCCGTAATCTTTCGTATGAATTTTCATGTTAAAAATAATGGGAGCGCGATGGACTGACTAGATATTGACAAGCTTCGGTCTGACTATAATAACTGAACATATGAAAAGTGTAACGGAACATTGTCGATCTGCGCAATGTCGACACTAAAATTTCTGAACTTATATAATACAAAAAAATCTAGACCTCGTGCATGTCATTTAAATTCTTTATAACCCAGTTAGGTTACACTAGGTTAGGTTCGGTCTGGTTAGGTAAAGTTAGTAATTTTCATTGAGAATGTACGTATGGGTTAGTCGCTTTCAGTTAAAATATTAAACTTTTAATTTCAAATCCATATACTTGCATAAGATCGATCTGGAATAAGGTCGGACGTGGACATTACAAAATTCGATTTCGTTCATGTAATACTCTACTATATAACCTTCGGGTAGCGGAACAAAATCGATCTGAACAATGTCGACATGCGTAATGTCGATATTAAAAAGTTAGTTTAAGTTGAATTAGGTTACATTATTCTGGTTAGGTTAGGTTAGTAATTTGTACTGAAAATATGAAATGAGGGTCGAAATGTGAAATCTATATACTTGCACAAGGTCGAACGTCGTCATTATGAAATATGATTTTGTTCATGTAACGCGTAGTGTTGCAGACCTAACAGAACAATTTCATTAGCAAAAAATTAGGTGCTACTATAGCGTGATTCCTACCTCGATTCGGCGGTCTACCGTTTAATTATAGCTTCTTACCTTGTTTACTAATTGCTTGTTTACATTCCAATGTCCATCGCCCTTGACGATTGGTTAGGTTTAGTCATGATATTTTCGTTAGTTTTAACGAAAATATCGTGACTAAACAACCAATCGTAGGTAGACCACATACTATAGTAGCACAAACTATTTTTAAATAAATAAAACTTAATAATAAATAGCATTTTATATTTATTATATTTTCATTTATACCTTGGATAGGAATCACACTCTACAGTACTGTAGTTTCGAACCAAAACGGGTAGGAATCACCCTATAGTATCGAAGTCACCGGTAGGAATCACGCTATAGTAGCACCAAAAATTATTTCCATATCCATAATACTTAGGGCAAGGAATACGAACACGTATATCCCGTTTTAAAAAGTATTTACGATTCGAAACGTCTCAGCAGTATAACAGTAACGTACCGTAAAGAATTTGCCAAATTACTATGGTTTGAATATTTAATTAACTTACTCTCAGAATTTTTTAACTTAAGACTACAAGCCTTCTTAATAAAATTAAATGTTTTTCACGATTTTCTTGGTAGTAACCCAAATAATTCGCTTTTAAGTCCCTAACATGGTCATCAGGAAGTATGTTCAGAGTAGGCCTATAAAAGTATTGTGGGTACACATTTTGTCCTTCAGTTTTATTTTGAATCTCTCTTTTCTCGTGTTTTGGAAAGTAATGATATACTGTACAGCTTCTTCACCTTTAACTATCTGGTGTCACCGTTGCAGCAAAGCTTGTATATATGTCACAATCAAAAACCAAAATCAATCAATACTTGTAGTGACTGATCAATACGCGTATTGGCCAGTCATTACCTGTATTGACTGAGTTCGGCTTTTGATTATTAGGTCAAATCAGGTCAGGGTCAGGTAATTATTTTATTATTATATACGTGTTTATTATATATATATATATATATGTGTGTATGAATGTGTAAATGTGTGAATATTGACTGATTTCGGCTTTTGATTAACGTATATAACAAGATACAAAGACCACATTTTCCATTATTTATAGCGTTATCCCACCGTTATCCTTGCCACCTAGCGGCGGGCCCCAGGGATTCCCAAAGTTGTCTGTACAGACCCCCAGGGGTCTGTAGGAAGCTTCCAGGGGGTCTCTAAGCTTTTGGAAAAGTAGTAACATTAACTATAAAATAAATTTCCATTAATTTGTTTTTCTTATACCAACATCTGTCCGCACATTAATAACCAAGCAGAGAAATCGACTTGACCTTGAAAATAATGGCGATTTGAGATTGAAACTCACTAATCTGGAACCGAATATTCCTTCACTTTTAAATGCCCATCAACCCTCACCCTTCACACTAGACATTCGGTAAGTGTTTATTAAACTGGTTTAATGAGCGTAGAATGTTTAATTTTACATTAATTTAAAAGCTATCTATGTTTATGAAATATACTATAGTTTGTAACTGAATTCATAATTTTTTTTGTGGGGGGTCTATGTCCGTACGGAATTAATATTTAGGGGTCCTTGGTGGTAAAAGTTTGGGAAGCCCTGAATTACTGTCCTAGCCGATGGAGTGAGCACTAAGCCTCTCCCAACAAGGGCATATATACAAACCTATATTTCATTAAATATTAAACTATATAATAATAAATATTAAAATATACTTTAAGTTGATAATGATTATTCGCAGGCAATTTAGTTCTTCCAACACTAGATAACAGAAGAGAAAAAGTTAAACCAAAAGTGGGAGGAGCTTTGGTTCTCTTTATAATATTTGAATATTTGTGGTAACTTCCATAATTCTCAGCGATGGAACAACTGAAAGATTTATATAAAAACAACAAAATATCACTTGTAAAGACTGATGAACAGAGCATCTAAAATTTCGACTAGTTGGAAAATCCTTTACAAAGAGATGGTAAGAAGTGAACAATCAACTTGAAGTGGCGTAATAGGAAGAATACTCTTTACGATGCGTGATGGATATCTCGAGGGGAAGAACGGTTTCAATCCAGTAAGGGTAAAACAACTTTTGGAGCTATTGAAGAATAGGGACCCCAGCCTTCTTTAGTTAGCTTTATAAGGCTAACTAACGAAAATATCATGACCTAACCTAACCAATCGTCAAGGACGTACAGTTAACCTAACGATTGGTTAGGTAGGTCGTGATATTTTCGTTAGTTAGCCTTATAAGCCTAACTAAAGAAGGCTGGGGTCCCTATTCTTCAATAGCTCCCAATTTTTATATCTACTTCTGTGTGTACAATGTACACAATTGAATATACTGTAATTAAATGAAAGTGTCAAATAAAAAAAAACAAAAAAATTTCAGGAAATTCGGCTAGACTTCAAAACAAATAGATTTGACCATGACTAATTCCAAAATAAGCATTATTTACATATTTAAAAAAAAATTTAAATACACAAATGCTTATTTTAACAAAATAATTTTTTTTAAATTAATTTAAAACATTTTTATTCGTAATTTTTGTGCTTACAATTATAAATAAAAATAAAAAGTGCCACGTTCATTACATTTTTTACCTTCAACAGTAAAGAATGCTCATTTATGAATAACAAAGATACTGTTTAAAGGGTGCAGTACGTCATATACAGAATAATAAGATTATGACAGTTAATAAAACCGGTTTAGAGACTACATGTCTACAGAGTGGCCACAAAGTCCCTTTGCATGAAAAGCAAGGGCAACATACAGATTTGCCATAATTTCACTGCAAAGGGACTTTGTGGCCACTCTATAGTAGCAAGTTTAAATATTATAGCAACGCTCTTTGTTGGTTTGTTCGTGTATTAATCATAATTTAAACATGACTTATCATGTATTGATTTAAATGCATTGTCTAATTTCCAACTATTAGTTCATTTACTGAATGTATTTGAAATTAGTTAATACTTCTTATTCATGACATATATATATATTATTAATCATGACTACCAATGAAGTGAAATGTTTTATCTTTAAGTAATCTGAGAGCCCAGTAAAGCCTAAAGTTTAAGGGTCAAATAAAATAAAAAGTCCAATTGATAATTACTTATTTTATATTAAATTATTATAATAATAAAATTTTAAAATATGTAGCGGATCGACAAGAAATAGACCAACAAGTAGACTGACAAATCTTTTCCTTCCACGCTATCATCAAAACAGTCTTGGAAGACACACGTGGACACGGATTCAGAACAATGAAAGTCTGTTTCTTCCCAAAAGGACGCGCTCACAAGGCGTCTTAAGATTTAATTTGTAGTGGACCTAGTTTTTAGCCGTTTAAGGTGATAATGATTTAATCGTATGCAATGATTAATTGATGCAATGACTGATTGCTTATTAATGAAAGGCTGGGTTAATAATTTAATCATTGCATACAATTAAATCATTATCACCTTAAACGGCTAAAAACTAGGTCCACTACAAATATATATTTATTTTATAAGAAAATAAAAAATTATTCACTTATTCATTCATAAAAAGCCCTGCCACGGTGCTTTATTCATTTTCACACACTTTTTCCCCAAAATCCATAAATGTCGTGTATACTTTGCAGCGAGATGAATGATTGAGAAAGTACGTGAAAGGGATTGCAAACACTTCTTCTACACAGTCTCTTCCACTTCGGAACCCTCCTTGCTCATCATCTTCACCAAGCATTCTGTAATACCACAAACACAAAACAAAAAATCTGGAAAAAAGACAATAGCGTAGAGGCTAAAGTTGTGGACTACAACATAAATAACAACCATAACAAAATAAATAAGCATACAAAAATTGACAAAAAAAAAAGCCTGACAATGAAATTATTAATAAGTTTTAAATTTTGAATACGAAATAATATTATACGACCTTCGCTTTCCGAAACAATTCTTCTTTATTATTAAAAAATCTACATTTCAAATCAGCAAAATCTGTATAAAATTGAATGAAATTGACTTTTTTTTTAAAAAGATTTTCAATTTTTTCTCTTTAATTACACGTACAATTTTCATATCTTCGCTAATTTTAATTTACATCATTTTTTTATGATAATGATTTTGTACTTTTTAATATTTTTAATTCTTATTTACTCTAATTTTTATGTGAAACAATATTAGTACACCAAAAACTTGTGATGTCCAGCAAGGCCTAAAGATTAAGGATTAAATAAAATAGAATTAACTGTTGTTTGTATTAGCTATTATAACACAAATATTTTATTTATATATATATAAATAATGGTCAGCATCGCTAGCTACGAATTCCCCGGGTTCGATTCCCGGCGAGGGCAGGTGGCGTGCAGCTCACCCAGCTGTTCAGCCTTCCAGACAATAAAATTTATTAGTAGATAAATCGGTATCCTGGGTAGTCCAGTGGTTAAGTCGCTGGGTTGTTGATCAGGAGATCGTGAGATCGAGTTCGGGCAAGGACGTTCTAATTTCTGACCACCCGTGGCAGGTCGTGGTTTAGATTCCACGTTACGCTGTAGCTTCAAGATAGAGCAATAAATCTGACCTTCGTCAGTGAAGAATTCGGGCGGAAACAAAACGAAGGTTTACCAAAGCATATATATACATATATATATATACTACGACGCCCGCTGCTGCGCATGACGCAGCAAAACAACCCCGAAAAAACAACCTACGGGGGAACTAGGAGGGGTGGTGCATCACTAAATATTTCCTGCTTTGGTGCAGATTACCCTAGACGTTTAGGGAGCCTCCTCCTAGAAGGGGTGGGTGCATTACTAAAGAAGAGGGGGAACCACTTCCCCGGTTCTCCCCAAATGTGTTTACTAAATTTGGTACAGATTGCCCTAGCTGTATAGGCATGTATAAACGAACATAGAACAGACAAACAGAGATCATCCTCATCACACACACACACACACACACACACACACACACACAGATAATAATAATTACGCAACACTAGTGCTTAAAAGAGGAAATATTTTTGAGTGTAAAAAAGAGCTTGAGAAAATCTTTCCTTATTTCAGACGGAGTATGTTTAAATAAACGCTCTTATTTCGTCATTTGTTTAGTTTGTAATTCATCCGGAATGCGAAAGTAAATAGCTATTCCTGTTTCTTGCATAACATCCTATTTATGGTCGAACTTGGTTTTGGTTAGACGAACATGTGCAACGTTTATTCCTTGTGAGGGGACTGGAACTATACTCATTTTGCTGGCGCATAAAATGTGAACATTATGTCGGCATGGTGTTTTTTTTTCATTATATTATATTATACATACATACATATATATATATATATATATATATACACACATATATACACATACATATATATACATACACACACCTTTGTTTGTTTCCGCCCGAACTGTTCATTCTGACGAAGGTCAAGCTTTTCATTCCACTTTGGATCTACAATTTAACGTGGAATCCGAACCACGCCCCACCAGCAGCCCAGCGTCTAGGCCACCCATGGTACCCATTTATCTACTAACCACTTTCTTTATTGTGTGGAAGGATGAACAGCTGGGTTTGCTGCGCGCCGGCTGCCGTCGCCGGCTCTCGATCCCGGGGCCGATGGATTCGTAGTTAACGACGCTAACCACTACACCACCCAGGCGCATATATATATTATATATATATAGGATCTTTTTCATTTGGCGGCAGGCGGTTTTTTTTAACCAAATTTTCACCAGTAATACTTTTTTGTGTGCTAAATACGAATCTAACATTCTTTTTTGAGAGAAATGAAAGGAAAATATCGAAAAAAAAGATTTTAAATACGAACTACTTTATACGGCGTACGAAAGGGAAATATTTATTTGAAATCAGCTATATCCTTTAATATTTTTCTAAATATATCTTCGTTTTCATTACGCTTCCGCCAAATAAATTCGCATCATTTGTATAATTTAGGTCTCGGGGGTACGGGGGCAGAGCCCCGTAAAGATCACGCATCACAAATTGATCGGTATCGGGTTATATTTTTTATTTTTGAATTTCCGACGCTAAAATGTCGTTCAATCGATCAATTTGTGATGCGTGATCTTTACGGGGGCTCCGCCCCCGTACCCCCGAGACCTAAATTATACAAATGATAATGTAATAACATAGTCATGTTAGGTAAGGTTAGGTTAGGTTAATTAATACCAAAATACATTTTCCTAGTAATATTTGAGGTGTTTTGCTTAGATTTTGACCTCCATTTCCCTTGAAAATGGGCCAAACTTCAAAGTACTATAGCTTTGTTGGATCTCATTTCCGACGGAAATGGAGGTCATATTTGAACAAATCACATCAAATACTACTAGAAAAATGTATTTTGGTGTGTAAAATGACTGAGTTACTTAAAACACATAATTACCGAAAAAATTTCACTGCATCTTCTTCTGATATAATATTCACAAAAATCCACTGTAAATTATAATTCACGTCCATGATTTACTCGTATTTCCAGAAACAATAATGAATCGCGCGGAATGCTTAAACATATCGAGTTGCCATAATTATTCTACAGATTTTGGAATAATTAAATTTATATAAACAAATAATTAATATTCATAAAATAATCAATATAATATAAATTAATAAATTATTATATTATAATACAATATTATAATTATATTATTGCAAAAATATATAGAATTTCGCAGTGTAAATAGTTCGTGCGCGGTATAAAGTAGTTCGTATTTAAAATCTTTTTCGATATTTTCATTTCATTTCTCTCAAAAAAGAGTGTTAGATTCGTATTTAGCACACAAAAAAGTATTACTGGTGAAAATTTGGTTAAAAAAAACCGCCTGCCGCCAAATGGAAAAGACCCATAGTCGGAATAAGTAATGGTAAATGACAAATACCATAGTTTTTCTTTTCATGATGCTAGCCCGACGCGGGCAACGGGTCACTCGCAAAGGTGTCCCAAAAATATAGCTTCCCTCACCAGCTATCTGCAAAGCAGATAGGATCCAGCTTTGGGACAGGATCTAGAGTTTAAAGCAGCCTAGCCCAGCTACATTTAGAACCTCAATATAAGCAAAAGACTCGCTGCCTTCACGTCAGATTGAATACATCAAAGAAAAAGGGGTAACTATTATATTTTTAGCCAAAAACCAAAACTTAAACCTCAATTGGCAGAATTGAGCGTCCACTTTTCAAGGCACATAACATGTCCGTTTCAAGATGGGAATGAACTCAGAATGGTTCCCTGAGGTTTTTATGATACACACAGACCGTGCATGGAACGAGGAACTCTTCTAGGATAATTAAATCCACTATAGTCCGAATAAGTAATGGTAAATTTTTGGGACCTCTTTGCGAGTGACCCGTTGCCCGCGTCGGGCTAGCATCATGAAAAAGAAAAATTATATTTGTCATTTACCATTACTTATTCGGACTATAATGGATTTAATTATCCTAGAAGAGTTCCTTGTTCCATGCACAGTCTGTGTGTATCATAAAAACCTCAGGGAACCATTCTGAGTTCATTCCCATATATATATATATATATTATTAATATATATATATACAGGGCGTCCCAAAAAAATGTATACACACTTTAACAGCTGATAGCTCAATTGATGTTTCTTTCTTTCCAAGTTAAACCCATTAGAATTAATAATGGCAGTCAGACTAAGCTTTGAACAAAGGAAATTCATTCTAAAATGCTACTGGAAGTGTGAAAACGCAGTTGAAGTGCAAAGACAGTTTAGGAGGGAGTTTCAAACAGATCCACCAACGCGACTTACCATCACTCGAATTAGAGATAAGTTTGAAGCCGATGGAACTGTTCAGAATGTCCACAAGAAGCGTTCCGGAAGACCACGGACATCGACAAGCCCCACAAAGCAAGAAAGAGTACTGGAAACGTATCACCAAAGTCCAAGAAAATCTGTGCGGCAAGCGAGTCGTGAGGTAGGAATTTCAGAATCGTCTGTCCAACGCATTTTGAAGCGCTGTCAATGGAAAAGTTACATTCCAAGATTAGTCCATGCTATTAATGAAGATGATGATGATGATCCGGACCGAAGAGTGGAGTATTGCGAGTGGTACTTGGCACGATGTGGATGTGGATTGGACGAAGGGGTTTCGTAGAATACCCTCCGCGTTCACCAGACCTCACACCACTAGACTTTTTTTTATGGGGATACTTAAAAGACAAAGTCTACGCTATAAAACCTGCAACAGTCGCTGAATTGAGAGCAGCCATTGAACGAGAATGCACACAAATACCAAACGAAATGTTTCGTGATGTTTGCGATTCCATTGCTTCGCGTTATCAGCAGTGCCTGGACCAGAACGGACGTCAGTTTGAAAACAGGCGTTGACAAAACAATTAAATAATGTCTGTAGATTCTATTACATTTTGAAAATGAAATGTATTTTAATAAACACTGCCTTTATAAGTATTTAAAGTGTGTATACATTTTTTGGGACGCCCTGTATATATATATATATATATATACTGTATATATATACACACACACACACATTTATTAACAAAGTAAACAACCTGCAGAATACTGATGTGAATTTTTTGTCTATTTTTTCAAAGAATTGCTGGAACCAAGGAATATCGCATAAGCACTGTGTCCATCCTCTTCAGATTATTATTTAATAGTGATGGAAAGTTGGATGACGTAATATTTTCATTGACATTGTATAATTTTTTTTATATGAAAAACATTTAACTCGTCAAAACATTAAAATTGAAAATTTAGAGGCTAGTCGAAGAGAGAGAGAGAGAGAGAGAGAGAGAGAGAGAGAGAGAGTTACAAGTTGCAAGGACAGAAGAAGCCTCAAAGACCTTTCGGTTCACTCGGGGAAGTTCCTGTTATTAAACTAGTTCGTTTTTTAACTATTCTATCACTAGAAGCAAACTGGATAGAAAATCATAAGTCTCTCCCTACCCTCCTCTCCCACCCCCGCCAGAGGCGGATATGGTGAAAGGTTGAAGAAAATACCTTGACCTTGGAAAAGTAGCCATGGAAATTTTACAGGAAAGAGGAGAATATGCAAGCTAGCTCTACGTACAATTACACTATGCACACAGAAATCGTACACTAGATAGCACCGATGTATAAACTAACCAATACTATACTTGTGCCGATTGCACATCAATCACTTGATATGGTTACAAAAACCTCGAACATATGGTTTTGATTTTATACAAAATATTTACAGATTTACCGAGGTGTTGGTCCAACAAAGACTCCGTGACCTACTTCATACTTGTCTGAAAAGGATTAAATCATTAAGAGTGTTGTGACGACAAATTTGTGTGCCTAAATCTCTTACTAAAATAGGAACAAATATTTTAGTTTTAAGATTTTGTTGTTTAAATCTCTAAAGCAAAGTAGTTTAGATTATTGTTAATGAAGAATATTATTAGGTTTTTTGCTACGGAGTTAAAAAGTAAAAAATGCTTCAAATTGTTTAAAATTCGTTCGATTTTTATTTTTGTCTTCTCACGGTAATTGTATCACCCAGGTCGTCCTTGAGGTAAAGATTTATGGTAGGGTCGAGGATTGTTCCTCGCTTCAGTGAGAAGAGAAAACAAACTGGCCTGGTTCAGATGTAATATGGTTTGTTTTCTCTTGGTCGTGGTTAAACTTTTGGAAACTGATTTCGAATCCACTTGTTAAATTGGACCATAACGTTGGTCATAAAATTTGAGAAACCAAGTGGCTTCGATGAAAGGACTTTGTTTTAAGTTGATTTTTAAGGGAAAGGAGCTTTCATTTGAAGGGAATGTCAATGTCCAATCAAAGGACAATGATTCTTGTAACACCCAGTGAGGAAAAAGGGAAATTCCTTCTTCCCCTTATGTATGGATGGTAGCTTTCGTTGGGATGACCTCATGAAATGAAAATGGTTTTGATAGGTCATTCAGAGTACTGTAAGGCGGAGTCCTTGTAATTTTAAGGTGTAACTTGGAGTTCTAAGTCAGTTGTAGTTCCTTCCCCAAAAGTTAAAGTGGCTTGAAAAAATAAATCTTTAAACTTTGTGGCATGATTGAAAATTTCTAAGTTGAGTTAAAAACTGTTTCACGTTGCACGCAAATCTGAATTGCCTTTGTTTTACGCGAACGTAGTTGGAAGAGCTTATGTTAGCCGACAGAAAAAGAAATGTGAAATTTCTTTAATTTAATTTTTGTTCACATTAAATGTTAAACTTGCAAGTTTGCGAAATATTATGTTTCATCAGGGGAGAGTAAATCTCTTGTGGTGATCTTGTTTCCTGAGAAAACCCGTGAAGTTAGTGCATGACCATTTAAAGCCTTTGTGAAAATTTATTTGATCTAATTGACGGACTTTTTTCCGGGAAAACCTGCGGAATTCGCACAGAACTTTTGTGAGTAAATTTCTTAAATTTTTTGTCTGTAAACTACTTCTGTACACTTATTCTTAGACTTCGGAATTTGAATTTAGTGCTATTTCTAGAGTTACACGCAAATCAAAAATCCCTCTGTACAAATGCTTTTTTGAAACTTCAATAATTGCAAACATTTTCTTTAAATTGAAAATTTGGGTTTTGGAACAAAATTTGTAATCGTACATCTGTATATGTCTTTTCAATTTATGTCCTATTTTGAGTCAAATAAAATAAACTTTATACGAGGGAGGGTGTTGTTTTATGCTACCTCGCAATAGGCCTCTCTTGTAAGCTGAGGGTAAATTAACATTGAAAGTTTGAAATTCAAAGTGGGCTTCAAGTAAACCGAGAGTAACTACGCGTATAAAATTGAAAGGCCATCCGAGTGGATAGGCGGAGTCATCCTGAAATAAACGAACGGGCGCGCGCAATAAGTGCAACCGAAAAAGGAGTTGCACCACAAGAGAGGTAAATGTCTACACTCGTGTACGCGCAAAGCCATCACGCCGGCGAAGTGATGAAATGCTTCTACAAGAATTAAGAACAGATATCAGATTTTTCATATCATGCCCTCACCCGTCACGTGCATCCAACCACCCAAGAGAAATAAGAGAAAAAAGAAAAGAGAGAGAGGCTGCAAAAGCAGGGAAGTGAACGCACTCATACTATATTTACACTTAGCGCGAAAAGCTTTAATTTGTTGTAATATATTACATTAAACAACATATTTTATACTAATATTATTACACACAACATGTATTATTTCCAATGGTAGTATTTTCATTGTGAATCTTTGATAAGAACTAGTTTTGCCCTTTATAAATCACACCAATTTGAATCTATACCCGAATATCAGTGTCGAATCATACGCATTTTGGACAAACTTAATCAAACATACGGTAATAATTTAAATCAATAATATACGCATGATTTTCTTAATAATAATAATAATGCGAAAATAACGTGTTTACGCCGTTACACGGTATATATATATTGACGCGTTAAAATTACTAGTAAAATATCATTAAATATGTATGTGTAAAAGGTTGTAAACTTGAAGTCCATATTCATAATTGCGACATTTTATGGCACGAATTGCAATGGATATGTTTGTCGCGTGTTTTTACTTGGATTCAATCAATCGTGTTGGTTGATAAGAGTATACAGATAAAGCTAACTAAAGAATTACAACATTATGCATTTATATAAGAATACATCTTTAATATATATATAAATAAACATGAGAGAGAGAGAGAGAGAGAGAGAGAGAGAGAGAGAGAGAGAGAGAGAGAATTGTTTAGAATGGACATCATTTGTTTGTCTGCATGACAGAAAAAAAATGTAGAAAGTTTTATTCTTTCGATTACCACTTAAATTGCATCAAAATTAGACAAATCTCTCGACAAAAAACATTTGCTTCACAGTAAATATTTGAGTTTCTTTATTTCAACAGAATCATGACTGAAATTCATTTTTTATTATTATTTATTATTATCTTACTTTTTTCTTTGCTTCGTAAAATAACTGCAAATATATATATATATACAGTATATGCGCCTCGGTGGTGTAGTGGTTAGCGTCGCTGACTACAAATCCATCGGCCCCGGGTTCGAGACCCGACGGCAGCCAGCGCGCAGCAAAACCCAGCTGTTCATCCTTCCACACAATAAAGAAAGTGGTTGGTAGATAAATGGGTACCCTAGGTGGCCTAGTGGCTAAGACGCTGGGCTGCTGGTGGGGCGTGGTTCGGATTCCACGTTAAACTGTAGGTCTAAGGTGGAGTGAAAAGCTTGACCTTCGTCAGAATGAACAATTCGGGCGGAAGCTAACCAAAGGTGTGTATATATAACTGATGGCATTTCTGGATACCATCCCCTACCTGTCTGTCTGCACCTATTTATCTATAGTTTTTATACTGATGAAATATTTAAGAAATATTGAAGTACCCCTTTTCTACTGCAATTTTAGGCCTACATAATATCATTGATGTCTTTCTTCGTTTTACATCAAGCGCATCTAAATTTAACTACCCTAAGGCTGTTCGTAGGATTTTCAGACCTGCGAAGTTATTAAATTCATTACCCAACCCCGCGAATTTTAGCCTAATGGAGTTTCTTTGGAAAAAGTAGTACAGATAAAGTACTGTAGAATTTTTATTACAAGTAATTTGAGTAATATATTACATATTAAAATGTTTGAGTAATTTATTTGTACAATTTTAGACCACATTTAGGTGGTTTTCAATTGCAGACTCAAAAGTCTTATACGAGATGATCTTTTCAACATCTGACACTTTAAAAAGGTTTATATTCTTTTATTAACCAAACTAAAAGGAGAGATTTAAAAAAATAATTCTACGACATTACAATCATTTGGCATTAGCAGTTGCATAGAGTAAGCCATCCATACGCAACAGAAGAATTTAAAGCATCAATTGAACGAGAAAGTTCTCAGATTTCAGCAAATACTCTGTTCACAGTACAGCAAAATTTTGTTGTTCGTGTGCAAAGAGTTAATGAGTCGAGATGACATCACATACAGGATGTTTTGCACTAGAGGACTAATTCCCCACGTGTAGAAAAGGTGCAGTAAAAATTTAATGCTTTTATTTCACTTAATAAAAATAATACAAACGCTTTAAAGTGTCAGATGTTTTACAATTACCCTACACTTTATCTGTTGAGAACTCGGTTTTCATGAAACTAAACTTAGTTATTGTCTGGAGAACTGACCACGATTTGCGTAATCTTATCATAATGCCATGAAAATGTTAACAAGAGCGTCTAAAATGGAGTACAGAAAGCTATTTAATTATATATATATATATAAATATAAACTCCCATTTTACACTTATCCTTTGAAGATCTCATGATGAGTTACACTAAGTTCCTTTAAAAAAAGGTACTTCATTTCAGATTCATAAAGGAAATTTATGATCTTGCTTCAAGCGCTTCTGTGAACGTAATCATATTAAGAATTTGGTGCTACAAGATAGAGAAGATAAACTTGGGTTACGCAAGTTTTTTACCCCTCTTTTAAAATCACAACTGTTTTTTAATAATTTTATTTACAACTTGTATAAACAAAATTTTGTTCAGATATTTTTTTTGTTCTATTTTATCATCAGTTATCTACAGCTCGAATATTATAAGTATTAAAATTTGTACATTTTATTATAAAATAATACATTATCTATTTAACTCATTCAACTTTAAGCAATTCAAAGAAATCATTATTTTTAGTATTTGTTTACGGATAACAATCTCAGTTAACACGGTATATACACGGTTAAAATCATCTGTCATTTTACAATATATATATATTTTGTGTGTGTGTGTGTGTGTGTGTGTGTGTGTGTGTGAGAGAGAGAGAGAGAAACATTCGTTGGCCCACGTTAATATTTACTGTGTCCCAATTAACTACGTTGGCCCAACGGATGTGTGCTATCTCGGTATATACTCGGACAGCCGAATTCAATCACTATATTTCAATTTACAGATAAGTCTAATTAATCTCTGCCATTATAAAAGTAATTATTATTACTATATTTATATATAGCAATGGAATTCAAAGCAAAGTTCATTTAGCGATTGATTAGAAATGTGATTACATAATTTACGCCTCTAATCAATTTTATATCATAATATAAAATCATTATATTGCAAATTGAATTTATCTCACTACTATTGTAAATGGATTATCAAATTCAACAAATAGTTCATTATTTCTGCAAAGATATTTTGCCTTTTGTCAAAGACTTTTTGTTATGAAGATTCAAATTACTAGTCCAGAATGATTGGGTTTTGTCGTTGAAACTTTTGTTACTGTCACTAAAGAGAATATAATAGAAAACATAATACAGTATTTCGCAAATGCGATTGAACAAATTCCAAATGCTTTCGATATCCATTCATTTCATTTTGTCAACGCATCGATGTTTTTGACATTAAATCGTATGAACAGACCATCGACAAAATGGATATGACAAACATGCAAACTGTTTCGAAAGTGTAGTATTTTCTTAGACATTATGAAGGAAACTGAATGATGTGTAAGTGACAATTGTAAATACATGTTTGAGAATAATCAAAACATTTTGTAGTTCAAAATTGTTGCATTATTAACTAAACACAACTACTGTACAATAACACCAACCAACCATGTTCTGCAACGTGGACCAATCCAAAGCGAATGCGTGTACTACAACTTGAGTTTTCTTGAAATTAAATATAGTCGATTAACCAGTTTTTTCAAGGTGAATGATGTAGAACGTCACACAATGCCACTACGTCACTATAACCATATTTCCACGAAAGACTGACAAAGATTTATTGAATGTTATAACAATGGGGAAGACTTTGTGACATTGACAGAACAACTTCGCATTAAAAGAACAACGGCCTATAGCCCTATACGATTGTTTCAAACTACATCTGCACAGCATTGTTCATTCCTAAAGTGACTCTTTTAAATCTAGCGATATGTCAGAAATGGAATGGTTTGCCTAAGTGCTGTGCTTCGCTATCGAACGATCATAATTTCATTAAAAATGATAGTAGCCTATTTTGTCAATTTATTTTATATTTTGTCCAATCTTTTATGCAAAACACTGTAGTAATTTCTTTATGCTTTTTAAAAAGTGTTTCTACGTAAATTTTATTTGTACTGGCACTGTACGTTGATGTAATCGTTAAAAGTAAATTCATTTTTGTGGACGCTTTCATCTCTGCCCGGCGTCGTAGCCAATGTTATAAGGCGCCGTTCAAGAATTATGTTTTTGCTAAAACCTGCTATTTTTGCTAAAACCTGACACCCCTCACCTTACTGCAACGCTCCGTAACGTGTGGGGTAGGGGAAAGTGTTACGTAACATCTTAGGGGTTGTCTGGTCTAGCGTTACAGAATGTTCCTCGGGGATCTGGGGTGTCAAGTTTTGCAAAAATAGCATTACGTAATGTTTGAACGGCCCCTAACACCGCTTTTCTTCAAGCGACATTGGGTCTGGAAAGTAGTTGGATGGGAGACCGTTCTCCGCGTCCAGATTATGTAACGACTCGTGGTTCGGATCCCATGTAAAGCTGTAGGTCCCCTCCGCCACACGTGGGACAGTGCTGTTGATTTCATCTGTCACAGTCACTTCCCAGAATTTGACGATATTTTTCCTTCTTTTCAACTTGGGAAAAGGAATTCCCTAACTACTTCTGTTTCTATATCAAAAATTACCTGTATTCAGTTGGTCCACACTCGCATTTTAACATGTAAATGATTTCACATAAATGATTTAAACAGTTAATCCAGTGAGACCATTATAATGAGCTACTTACACTTTGAGTGCAGCTTCACAAATTTGGACTCGCTGGCTTTCAATTTGAAACTAAAAATTTTGATGGTTGTGGTATTTTTGTAAATTTATGGTCTCACTGGATTTACCTCGACATCACAAAAGCGTATAAAATTTTGTACGTGTGGGTCCTAATTAGATATAGGTAGTTTTTGTTTATATCTCATTTCCTCTAATGTAAGAGACCGTATTTATATGATGTAATTCAGAACATAATTAATGTCGTAACCGAAAAATTTGCGTACGTAATTGCGTATCAAAATAATGCGTAAAAAACATAAGATCAAAATGTGTAATAAAGATAGGGAATGGAGTGATTGCAATATGTTTAATTCTGGTGAGAATTAAATCTTTTTAAATTTAAGAATCAAAATGGAGTGTCGGTCGTTGAGAATTTAAGGTAAATCGTTTGAAACGAGTTTATCAGTGTTAAAAATTGATACCGATTCTGTGTGGTCTGTTGTTTTAAAATAAATGAGCGTGCCTCGAGAAGGGAAACCGTTGTAAGGGAATTTTGATCTTAAGTGCTCTCTATATTGTAAACACACTTTTTCTCAAGCGTGATGTTTCTTTGTAGTATGAAAACCTCTCGGGTTCAGATTTAATTTGGAATTTTTCCCTCTTTGTTTTGTGTTTAACCTTTCTGAAACTGAAGGGTTGGAAAGAATTAAATTCTGATTTTTTCCCTGTTAATTCAGGTTGAACTAAAAGAACGGTTGAGGCAATATTTTCTGCAACACCCAGTGAAGAAAAAGGAAAACTCCTTCCATGGAGTATGGATAAAAACTTGCGAACAAATGACGTCATAAACTTTGTTGTCACCTAATTTACTGAGATCCAACAAATTTTGTAAGAGGCTGATAGATCAATAAAAGGCTGGGTTTCAGCAATCTTAACTATAATTAGGAGGAGTGTAAATGATTTGGAAGTATATTGGATTTGAAAATTAGTTCATGACTTCGGTTATAGTTTTTTTTCCCTCCAGGCGGCGGTAAATGGCACAGTCACTGTTTCAAAATTAAGTTATAGTGACTGTCCTTTTTTCTGGTATGGTGACATTTTCTCTGCTTCACAATTTCACTTCTAAATTTGGCGCGTTTATGAAATCTTACTGAATAAAATTCACGTACACGGACTAAGAGGAAATATCTTCGATTGGTTTAAATCATATCTGTTAAATCGCCATCATCAGTACATCAAATTAAAAGAAAATTTATCCGACAAGGCGATGCTAACTAGTGGAGTCTTACAAGGATCTATTCTTGGGTCATTACTATTTCTAATTTACGTCAACAATTTTCATCTTTCTACCTCACTAAATTGCGTACAAGTACAATACGCAGATGATACCACACTTACTTCTTCCTATCACAACGCAGAATTTCTGATTAATGAAACGAACAGGCAATTAGAAAATATGTATAAATGGATGTGTTCAAATAAAGTTTTATTGAACCTGATAGTCATCTTACATGATTGGCACAAAACATATTAATACAAACTGTCAAATAAAAAATAGGAATATTACTTTTGCGAGGGTGAATGAGATTAAAGTACTTAGTATTAATTTAGAAGAAAAAGTAAATTTCAAAAGTCGTGTGCAACAATATCGAATCCAAAATATCAAGATTTCTCTTCATATTATTTAAACTAAAAAGGACCCTTCCTCAACCCGCACCCCTTACCCTATATCAGGGGTGGCGAACCTTTTTACAGTCTCGTGCCAAACCATAAAAAAAAAAAATAAAAAAAAAAAAATAAAAAATTTCGCCTGCCCACCAAAGTTTATTTGTATTACACCAAATTATGAACATTAAGGCTATTATCAATTTATCAAGTCATCCCATAAGTATTGTCGTTTTTTACAATGATTAAGTTTAAACTAGTCCTACTCGGTTTAAGCATAAATTTTCCGAAGGTTATATCTAAGAGGAGATCTATCGTGTTTCGCTACATACTTTACAGACCTTGACCAGTGAAGACGTGTGTTTTGCTTTATGTGAACCCCTCATAAACATGGCGGTATCAGAAGAGCATATCAGGCATATAATGCTTTACGAGTTCAAAAAAGGGAATAGTGCTACTGAAGCAATGCGAAACATTCAGGAAGTTTATGGCAACGATATTGTGCATGTGAGGAAATGTCAAAGATGGTTTCAAAAGTTTAGGAATGGTGACTGCTGTTTGACAGATGCAGCACGCTCTGGACGTCCTGCTGAGTTTGATGATGACCCGCTGTTAGCCGCACTTGAAGAAGACTGTTCAACAACTGTCGAAGAATTCCCAGAAACTCAATTCATCCCCGTCCACCATCCACCGACATTTGCAACAACTTGGGAAAGTGCCTAAGTTAGGAAAATGGGTGCCACATGAATTGTCGGTCGACAATCTGAGGGTGGGGTAAACATTAGCACAGCTCTTCATTCCCATGAACTCCAAGATCCGTTTTTGCACCGTTTAGTGACTGGTGATGAAAAGTGGATACTGTGCCAGAATGTTAAGCGCCGTCGACAGTGGGTTTGTGCCGGAGAACCAGCGACACCACAGCCAAAACCAAATCTTCACCCTCGGAAGATGTTGCTTAGTGTTTGGTGGGATAAAGGTGGTGTAATACTGTACACTTTGAAACCTTACCACACAACCAAACAATCACCGCTCAAGTCTACTGTCAACAACTAGATCGATTGAACACTGCACTAAAAGAAAAGAGACCACCTTTGGTTAATCGGAAAGGAATCGTGTTCCACCACGACAACGCACATCCTCATACAGCTCGGATCACTTCTGCAAAAATTGAGGAGCTTGGGTGGGAAAAACTTCCACATCCTCCATATTCTCCAGACCTTGCGCCTTCAGATTATTTCTTCAGGAGTCTGCAAAACTATCTTGACGAGAAACAGTATACTTCTTTAGATGACCTGCACACCAGTCTTTGCACGTTTTTTGCCTCAAAACCGCCTGAATTTTATAAACATGGCATTGAAAAGCTTGTAGGACGTTGGCAGAGTGTCATTGATTCCGATGGAAAATATATACTAGATTAAAAAGTTTCAGTTGAGTTCTTTTTTGTCCTTCAAATTCCAATCTAAAAAATGACATTACTTATGGGATGACCTGATATTTTATACTCATTTTTTGGATAGCAATTTCTATGCTTAGGCGTGCCAGGCAAATTTGATCGCGTGCCCAAATGGGCAAGCGTGCCATATGTTCGCCACCACTGCCCTATATTATTCCTTCATCCACCCATATTTATTATATTGCATTACAATATGGGGCAGCTCAAAGAAATATATAAAACATCCTTTAGAAGTACCCGTAATTCATAAAAAATGGCCGCGAACTTTCTCGAATAATGATGACAAAGTCACACTTTCCCGATGTTTAGAGCTAAATCTTTTAAAACTAAATGACTTTTACAAATTCACTGTTGTCATCAACATGTTCAAAGTTATCAAAAATAAACATGCATCACCCATTCAAAGAGCAATCACCCCCCCCCTTATCAAATACCCCATTGTCATAACACCAGACTACCCAGGGGTTTTATACGTACACAAACCTAACTATACAATAGAAACTGCAGGAAATGCACTCTCTTTCAAAGGAACAGATGTATGGAATGCAATTACCATGCATATCAGGCAGGCTTTATTACTAAATGTATTTTACAAATCACTAAAAAAACACTTCATTAGTTCCTACCGATGTACAAGTTCACTACTGCCATTTTCACCACAGTAATGAAACTCCCATTTTGTAATTAGTTCTTTAAAATATGCTAATTTCATTAAACACATTTAATTTCGTAATCTATTTTTTTTTCTTTTTTTTTTTTACACATTTATTTTCTACTAAATATACAATAAATCATTTAACTTAAAATTATGTAACATTTTGTAAACTTCATGTGGTATTTATTATTATTTATTATTTTTTTTGTCACTATTACTATTACTTGCCATTTTCACTATTTTTATGTAATAAATAAACTAAGTGCCATTAATTTTGCCTAAAAAGCTTCCATGCTTCCAATGGCAAATTCAGATTAGTACTGTGAATACATTAATGTCATATTAAATATCTTAAAATTGTTAAACTCCGTCACTGCTATTCTTTTCGGAATAAAGTTTTTTAATTTGAATTAATTTCAGCGAATAACTGTACAGTTTGTGGTAAAATAAAAAGTTTGGAGGACTTATTTCTCGAAAAACCTGCGGAACTCGCACGGAACTTTTGCGACAAAAAAGTTTTTTTTTTTACAACTTTTACTTCAAAATAATGTTAATAGTTTAGTGTTTAAGTCCCAAGTTAGTTTTATACCTTGAATCACATATTACAAACCCCTTTGTTTTCGAGCCCATTTGAGAGTGAATCCATTTCTCTTAAAAGAATGAATTGTTCGGAAGTCGAATTATTAATGAACTAGAAATAGTCAAAACTAATATGAAAAGAAAATATGAACAACATTGGCCACAGTGGATATGTAGTGGCCACATTGGCGATTTTGCGATTATTCCACGAATGAATAGTTCAACCCTCCTCCATTCACAGACAATTTGGTATAGCCAAAATACTCGCATGGTACGCTCAAAACGTAATTATTTTCAATGAGTGTATTTGCGCTATGTGCTCCTCGTCCCAAAGTTTAAATACGTCTATCTCAAAACTAGTTTGGCGAGTTCGCCCCTCGTACTCGCGACGCCTCGTGTGTGTGTGTGCGTGTGTGTGTGTGTGTGTGTGTGTGTGGAAACGCCATTTGTTTGCCATTTTTTTTTGTAGCTTAAATTGGGTCGGCCTGAACTGACCTGACAGGCTAACAGGGTATATAACTTCTGAATCTCACATTGCGTTTGATGGTCTTAATGAAAATGCAAAACATTGCGAGAGTATTTAGAGGTCATCATTCTTTCGCTTTCTAAACTTTGACCTTTTGGCTCTATCTCAATCTGGGTTTTCCTCTTCTTTTTTAGGGATATACAAACGGGTATGTAGTATGATGTCATCAGGTTTAAAAGAAAGATCTTTTACTGTTTTGTTCTTTGTCGAAAACTTTACAAAGTTTCAACAATCCTTTACGTAAATCAAGTGATCACGTAATCACTTGAAAAGTTCAAAATTACATATACACAGGCCCACCGAGAGGGTGGGGATAACGTGGAAAAATCCCCTGGGCCCGGACCTCTAGAGGGCCCGGAAAGAGGGGGGATAAAATTTAAAAATATTAGTAAAGCAATTGATTAAATAACAGGAAATATAATTAATGAACATACATTTATAGAGATTATCATAGTCAAACTGAAACAGATAAAATATTATCTGCGGTTCACCAATGCCCAAGACCGACTGACAGATCTGGGAACCATTGTAATT
Organism: Bathynomus jamesi; assembly: GCA_023014485.1. Lineage (NCBI taxonomy): Eukaryota > Metazoa > Arthropoda > Malacostraca > Isopoda > Cirolanidae > Bathynomus > Bathynomus jamesi. Next base: position 48,134 of record JAJOZX010011366.1, read on the forward strand.
GAAAGCCAGTTAGGCTGTACTTTAAATTTCATCAGAATCATTTACCACTTTGCTAGAGAGAAGGCAAAGAAAGTAACACTTCTAATTATGAAAATCTTGCAGTAAACAATTGTCTTGCCTGCATGGACTGGTACTGCATTTGTATATTGTGTGGTGATAGAATTAATATAATGATTCGAAAAATAAAATGGTCATTTTCTTCTGAGCTGTTTATTCATACCTATGTAAACAGGGGGGCCCATATACCAATCCTTCCCCCGGGGCCCGGGGCAGTAGTCGTTTTCTGAGGAAGTTGTAGATCCATTTTTCCCGCTTTTCCTGTTATTTCTATACGTTTCATTTTATGTGCTATTATACCATGATCGAATTTGTCGAAAGCTTCAGCAAAATCCGTGTGTATGACATCATAGTTTTGATTGCCTTCAAGTGCATCTAGGATATTGTTATTGCTCTATAAGTTGATAGGCATGAGCTTCCTGATCGGAATCCGTGCTGATTTTCGTTGAATCTTTCCAGTGTCTCCAAGAAATCATAGATTTTCTCTGACTATTCTTTCAAATATTTTGGTGAGGTGGGACGTCAGGGACACTGGTCTATAGTTCTTTGCTCGAGATCTATCCCCGCCTTTATATAGAGGGACATTATATATATATATATATATATATATATATATATATATATATATATATATATAAACAAGGGAAATTGATCCTCACAAGTCAAATATAGGTAGATCAGTAAGCATGGAGGAATCAAAAAGACGATGGACCATATGCGAATACTACAAAACAGGATCGTGCAAATATGGCGTCATCCTACAAAATATTTCAATACGAGGAATGAAACTTCCCGATATGGAGCAACTACTCCTACTTCTACCCTTCTATGTGCAGTCGGTCAGTCGGTCAGAGAAAATGTCAAAATATGGAGTGCCCGTATTCAGGGCCGTTTCTAGCATTTTTTTATTTATTTTTGGGGGCCCCCCAACCCCATTAGCTGATCATTTGCCAGATGTGCATCAAAACGTCTACCTTATATACGTATAATGTGATATATATATATATATATATATATATATATATATATATATATATGATGTGTGTGTGTGTGTGTGTGTGTGTGTGTGTGTGTGAGAAAGGCATAAATAGGACAGAAAGCGAAATGGTTACTAACTTTTTTCATTTACTTTAAAGTATATGCCTATAACTAGCATTGCACACTAAGCCAAATTTGCATAGCCAAAATGAAATTTTCATTGAAAGTTAGTGTTTCCTTTGTTGTAATTTTTAAACATAATTAACACTGCACACTTTGAACAAAACATTTCACTCAATAATACAATACAACAAGATTGTTTCGAATTCAATCCCTATCGTATCCTTTAGAAATTTTGCCTCGTACACCTTTTTGAAGCGGGGTCCTAGGCAGTCGCCTATTTCGCTTATTGGATGAAACGACCCTGCCCGTATTTCTACATCAAGGGTACACAAAGAGAAAATATCTCAAATCCCAAATAAAATTAGCGACATTATAAATGAAGGACATTTGGTTAAAAAATGAGAACTATAAAATAACACTATCACTTCTAATATGGAGAGACCGAACTTCGCAGGTATACTACCTCAGATATACGTACACCAATACACCATCCACCTCTCTTGCACCCCCACTAATATTACTTCAACAACCACAATGGTACCAAGGACCACACCCGCAGTATTCTCAAGTGTAACTGCTCCCCACGAACGCCGATCAGAAACAAACAAAACCCACCTGATAACGACCAACATTCAGCAAAAACGAATAAACCCTCTAAATTTAATATACAGAGTATAACAAAAGTCAGTTATCATAGAGAAATAAGATATAGCCTAACAGAATTGAACGAGAAAATAGTTTTAACTATACATTAGAAACAATACAATCAACTTACCAATTAATCCAGTACATGCTCAAATTACATTCCATGTAGCCGTTAACACATTTCTACTTGTCTTTGTAAGCTGTTGGCTACGTTTTGAAGTGTTTCCGCACTAATTCTGTTATTATATCTTATTTCCCTCTGAGAACGGACTTTTGTTACACCCTGTATATTAAAAGATACAAGGACTGCACACTGACAAAGCAGATTGCAAATTACAATACCTACTGTACAAAATTTAGCTCTGGAAACCAACACATATCTTATGCTTTACAGAAACATTTGCATAAATGTGAAAAATGTGAAAATTGCAGTTAAGACACTGAAATAACAAAGTATTACAGTATATTTAGAGCAAATAGCGGCCTCGAAGAGGAGGAAGACGCTGTATTTACATGAAAAACAACCTACACAGGTGAGTGAAAGTAAACAAATCAGACAGCACGATCGAAATTTTTACTTTACAGTAGACGCAAAAACCTAAACCTAATCATTATGAACGTGTAGAGACCACCAAACACACACATGGACAGTATCGATGATACTAGATACTTAGATACCGATACCAGATACTGTATCTTCGATATAAATTGTATCGTGTATCTCTATCGAGCGAAAATATAAGTATATTACCGTATATTTTGTATCTTTGAAACAAATTTATCCATATCTTTTATCTTAAAATGGTATACAGTACAGTATTTGATATTTGATTTTGGGAATCTCAATCCCGCCTTCGTGAATGAAAATTATGCAGCTTCTTACTGTGATGGGAGTGCCAAATGTATGATAGCTAATCTCAAGGCGTAAATATTTCTTATCGTAGCAAACGAAACTAAACCTATACTGCCGAAATATTTTTCGAAGAGACAAAAAAAAAAAAAAAAAGGTAGCAAACTAGGGAGAAAAATCAATGTTTTTTGGACAATGGAAAACAAACCGTACAAAATATCCACATAAGCAAAACGGAAGCAAAACACTCAAGCGAGGAAAAAATATCTGTATAACAGAAATAGACCTAAAACAAACATTCATCGACAAAATGAACGAGGAGGAAAACAAAATAGCAAAAAAAAAAAAAATATATTTCTACACCGCTGTGAAAAGGAATGTAAAGAGTGCGTGCGTTGGGCCCGTTAAAAGATAGAGTAAACGAATACACAAGTGACCCAGAATTTAACTATGTTCACTAACCCAGACTTTAATAAGTCAGTAGAAGCGGCGATTATTCCTGAAGACTTCAAATTAGCTAACGTTAATGCCCATTTTTAAAAAAGGCGACTGCACAGTAGCTAGCAATTACAGGCCTATTAATAGCTTAACGTCAATCGTCGACATGGTATACACGGTCAGGTAGCAAACTGGTTAGAGGGATGGCTTCGTGCCAGGAAACAGAGGGTCGTTGTTAATAGTAGGAATCGGGGTGGTGCTGGATGTAGGTAGCGGTGTCCCTCAGGGTTCAGTGTTAGGCCCATTGCTATTCATAATCTACTTTAACGACATAGATGTAGCTTGACCAGTACGTGTTAAAATTCACGCGATACTAAAATAAGAGGTAAGTTCTTAACGTGGACGATAGAAATAGGCTCCAAGACGATGTAAATAGGATTATGGAGTGGACGGATAAGTGGCAGATGAAATTTAATGTAGACAAATGTAAAGTTTTTGCATATAGGCTCTGGTAACAATAATTACACGTACACGATGGACGATAGCAGTTTGCGAGCGTTGACGAGGAAGTAGATTTAGGCGTAGGCGTATCTAAGGATTTAAAAGTTAAGAACCAGTGCCTGGGGTCTTGCGCAAAAGCTAATAGGATGTTAGGCTTCATAAAGCGTAATTTCGAATTTAAATGGAAGATTATAATATTGCCCTTTACAAGTCCCTAGTCAGGCCTCACTTAGAATATGCCGTTCAGTTTTCACTCCCGTATTTGCAAAGCTGGGCACTTGCGTTTTTTTTGCGGTACTGCGGTACTGCGGTACTACCGCACTACCAAACCGGTACCGCATAACGCAGTACCGCAAAAAATGCGGTAGCGGTACTGCTGTACTTTCAGCGATCCTTTGCGGTACTGCGTTATGCGGTACCGGTTTGGTAGTGCGGTAGTACCGCAGTACCGCAAAAAAAACGCAAGTGCCCAGCTTTGCGTATTTGCGTGAGAAGTCTTACGAAAATAGGATTAAAGAGTTAGACTTGCATTCACGCGAGACAAGGAGATTAAGGGGGGAGCTTATTGAAGTTTTCAAAATCGTTAATAAATTCGATAACTTAAATTTTGACAAATTGTTCATTTCCGATAATAGCAATACTCATAATAACAGATTTAAATTACGTGGTAGATGTTTCATTACTAACATCGCTAAAAACTTTACGTTTAAAGTAATTGATAAATGGAATAATCTTCCGCGCCCGTCGTGAACTCTACCAGCGTTAATATGTTTAAAACCGTTTAGATAGGCATTTTAAAAATATTAACGTCGTTTAAAATAATAAATCAATTAGCAGCAGGAGCTCTGAGGGTGATAATCGAGGTTTGAGTCTGTTGACGATTGATGTCAGCTTGTGACATGCCAGCGTTAAATTTATATTATTAAAATTATATATAATATATATATATATAAACTAACACGAACTTAGATGTAGCTTGTAGCGTAAACTACCCACCTTTTGTTATACTCTTCTCATCCTCTCTTTACATGCATGTCTGTAGTTTGCATCGTATGACTGTTTCTTTGAGTTAAGACTGTTTGCATGGTTTGTAAGCGTTCTTACTTTACTTCTTTTCATCTTTCACCCCTTTCCTATTCTCTTCGACTATTTTTCCGACTCGTCGGCAGTGGCCGGCGGATGATGGTGAGTCTTTCTCTATCTTTTTCTGAATGAATGTTAACCCACGAATGATAGGTTTTGTTACTTACTTAACCCCTATTTTCTTCTTTTAACCCCCTTACTCTCTTCTTTCTCTCGGACTAACTTTAGAATGTATCTTAGGGTCTTTGTTAGCCTTCGCTTCTGTAGATCTGTAGAACCATAAGCCGAGGTGAAAATAGAAAATTCGGATAAATCCTTTGACAGATACAAATCAGTCACGAACAGGTACGGACACGAATCTATTAATTAATTCTGAATTCTCGGAAAGGGACATAATTAAGGATTTATCACATACAAGAAAATTCAGTACCCGTGCCAGATACATGGAGTGCCATGTTTCCAAAGGAATGCAAAGAGTGTGGCCAAGCCACTGTACTTACTATACTTACTATTGAGAAAATCAAATGACACACAACAAATGTTACTCCCATTAAAGAACGCGAACATTGCTCCTTTATTCAAAGGAGGTAACAGAGCAATGCCTAATAATCAATTATTGTCCAGTAGCACTCGTCTCTAGCCTGAAAAGTGCTTCGAATGAGTAATTAGAGATAAAATTGCTTACTACCTATACAAAAAATTATTAAATCCGAACCAACATGGATTCAGGGTAGAAAAATCATACCTATCACATTTATTAGATAACCAAGAGAAAATACTGGAAGTGTTGCGTTGAAGTCAAAATATAGCTCTAATATATAATGATTTTGTTTTATTCAGCTTAAGGATACAGTAATCAATGGAAAGCTGGGATGATGAATATTTAATTTTCTAACTCAAAGAAATTAAATCTGAAGTCTCAGAAGTAGTCAGTTCTGATCCATACGGTGCACAGTATTACAGTAGCTCCGTTGTTTATAAGAATGATCACAGACATAGATGCCGATATTAAAGACAGTATCGTGTAGAGTTTGGCGGACGACACAGATATACAAGGAAACATCAAATGAAGACGATATAGGAAAATTACAAAATCACATTGACATTATTGAGGTCAGTGGAAGACAACAATATGAAGTTCAAGAGTCTCAGAAAAAATGACGCCCTGTAAATAAGCATGAGACAACCTCATGCTGGTAGAATGGCAGTGTCATAAGTTGTTCCTTCATTATGCAACAACCTCCCTACTTTAATCAAACAAACACCATCCCGCTCCAGTTTCAAATGTCGCGCAAAATAAACATCTTGGTAATTTTAGCTCGGCATCACGTACAGACATGCCTTAATTCTAAAGCCACAGAAATACAATCTTCAGTACTCTCAATGTTACAATCTTCGCCTATTATGTAACCAGTTCAGTGACACGTTATAATTTTAAAGCGTAATTATATATATATATATATACACCTTTAACCTTTGGTTAGCTTCTGCCCGAATTGTTCATTCTGACGAAGGTCAAGCTTTTCACTCCACCTTAGACCTATAGTTTAACGTGGAATCCGAACCACGCCCCATCAGCAGCCCAGCGTCTTAACCACTAGACCACCTAGGGTACCCATTTATCTACCAACCACTTTCTTTATTGTGTGGAAGGATGAACAGCTGGGTTTTGCTGCGCGCCGACTGCCATCGGGTCTCGAACCCGGGGCCGATGGTTTCGTAGTCAGCGACGCTAACCACACACACACACACACATATATATATATATATATATATATATATATATATCAGTGGCGTTCGGTCCATGGAAGCATTGCTTCCCCACTTAAATGATGTAACGCTGTTAAACAGTATTAATGACGATAAAATTATAATTATCAGTAGGCTATACTCCTTTCAAATATTTTTTTAATACAAAAAGCTCTAAATCCAAATCAGTGCATTGAAAAAGGAGGGGGAGTGCAATAATTTTGTTCCGTCGAAACGGGCGCCAGTGAAGCAACCTTGAGAATTGCTTCTTTTGTTTGACTTACTATATTTGTGTTTTATAAAAATTGTATCAATTCACCGATAATTTCACTGCTTATACGATAGTATAAATATAATAAATGATATACAATAAAATTACTGATCGGTATACTTGGGGATGAATTAATATGTCTTAAAAAAATAAAAAATATTCACCGATGGAAATACAGACCCATAATGCATTCATTTCTTTAGGCAAAACGTGGATCGTGGAAGCAACTTAGAGAGTTGCTTATTCCTGCTATTATGCTAACGGAACCCTTTTAAAGCGCTTAATTAATGAGCTTATAACATTAAATGACTAAATAACTGGCAATTATTACCAAATATATTTTTAGAAGAAATACAAGCTAACTGTAATTAGAGTTTGTTTAATTATGAGTAAATTAAAGTGAAGTTGTTACAGTGAGGTTAATGTCGTTCGTCAACTGCCCATCCCTTTCCTCCCCCGCCCTCTTCGCCCCCCCCCTCCAAACAAGTGGACAAATTCAAATATACAAGGATCGGTCAGAAAATAAGTTTACACGGCGTATAATTTCGTAACTAAAGGACCTACACATTGATTATGTTTGTATCAGGTGAATTCGTTAATCATTGTTGGCAACACCATGTCGATTCGGCTGCCATCTACCGTACATTGGTTATATGAGTCAGTTGAACATGGCGGCTCGACTGGAACAGTGTCCTGACCTCCGGAGCAGTCCAAGACGTTTACATTTAATGGCCGCTCGTAAGCGTTCCAGTGTTGAACAATATGCAGCTGCATTGATTGTTCTGCCTTTTTGCATGAAGTCTGCGAGCAAAACGCCTTTGTGGTCCCAAAACTAATCATCACTTTGCCAGCGGACCTCGCAATCTTGAACTTCTTTGGTCGCGGGGACCCAGGGTGTTTCCATTCCATGCTGGCACGTTTTGTTTCTGGAGTACGGTGATGAACCCATGTCTCGTCTCCTGTGACAATGCTCTCGAGAAATTCTTGACCACTGACAGACTCAGAATATCGTTGCAGAAATGACAGGGCACTGTTCCAGTCGAGCCGCCATGTTCAACTGACTCATATAACCAATGTACGGTAGATGGCAGCCGAATCGACATGCAGTGTTGCCAACAATGATTAATGAATTCACCTGATACAAACATAATCAATGTAGGTCCTTTAGTTGCGAAATTATACCCCGTGTAAACTTATTTTCTGACCGCCCTTCGTAATTCGAGCGCATTTTTAAGTGTTCAGTTATTTATTTGATTTGTGTTTTTCACGATAAAGTAAATGATGCATTTGCAAAGAAGAACAGGAGGATAGACCTGGTGTATAAATAAAAGAGACATAGATGAACTACGCGAAAGAATTCTGCTCGGCTGGGAGGTGTCTCAACGATATGTAAACAGGTGTATTGATCAGTGGCGTCCACGTTTGAAGGCCTGCGTTGAGCAGGAAGGGAACACATGCTAAGGTAAGCATCTATGAAGTTTGGTAGCTTTAGTCCCCTTACTTTTTTTAATATGACAGTTTACCTCTAAGAGGTCACGTTTTTTTATCCACCCTGTATATATATATATATATATATATATATATATATATATATCTATCAGTGGCGTGCGGTCCATGGAAGCAAGGGAAGCAATGCTTCCCTATTCAAAGAAAGAAAATGCTGTATTATACTTTAAAGTTTAAACAGTTCAATATGTGTTAATAATTTGTACAAAATCATTTTATTATACTATTTATAGCATTTGATTGGTAATCAGGTGGATACATAGTATATACATTGGTTGCCGTTCGTGCAAGAACCTTTAAGAAAGCCGACGCAAAAAATCTCGAGTTGGACAACAATTGACGAAATGCACTCCTTTTTCCCAATGACTTTCACTTTTTTTTTACTGTTACAAATTGTTTCTTTCCATTCTAAAAACTCATTTAATGTTTAATAATGTAGTATTTATTGAATACAACAAGTTTCATATATAGTTTTTCTACTAAAAAATTCCATGGCCATGTTAAGCGAAAAAGAATATATATTTATCGTTATTTTATCCTTCCCTATGTCAAAAAGGAAGCAATTTAGATTTCGCTGTCCAGATCTTATAGTTAATTTTCTTGAAATATCTGGCAACTTATACGTGCTGTCTGCTGTCATTCTCTCATTTAAAGCGAATACATAACTAGCTGGAAATGCGCAAGGGGAAGAAAGGCTTGCAAGTTTAGCTTTAATCTCAATTGAGAAAAAGCTTCTTAAGGATATGAAAACCGATGCCTTTTACGAAGAAATAATAGATATATTTAATAAAAAAGAAAGAAGAATAGAATTAACCTATAAGTAAAGTAAGTAGATGATTATATGTGTTTTGTTTTTATTATATACGAGTATTTTAAAGTTTTATTTGTATTATCTTTGTTGTTTTTGCTTGAATTGCTTCCCCTTGACGAAAAATCACCGCACGCCACTGATATATATATTATATATATATAATATATATATATATATACAGGGTGTCCCATAAGTCCAGCATCATAGGATAAATTCATATTTTTCTATTTCTACAAACCATAATTCATGTTTTTCTTATGCTCGGGATGCCAATTTCCCGTCCACCATTCTGTTCAGTGACGAGGCTGTTTTTATGGAAATGGTGAGGTAAATCGACAGAACACCCGCTACTGGTCTCAAAACAACCCTCATGGTATACCTCTTCAAAGGAACAAGGTGCATCTCGGGTGATGGTATGGTGTGGCATTTGGAAGGATCGCATCATAGGCCCCCTCTTTTTCGATGAACATGTCACTGGAGGCACCAACCTCTGTATGCTCAAGGAAGAAGCATTTCCCAGTGTCTTGAACGAAGAAGGAAATTTCCCAACATGGTTCCAGCAAGACGGCGCTGCTGCACATTACAGCACCCAAGTAAGGGAATACCTGTACCAACAATTCCCTGGTCATTGGATAGGACGTTGAGGGCCTGTGGAATGGCCAGCTAGAAGCCCGGATCTCACGCCACTAGATTTTTATCTCTGGGGCCACTTGAAAGCGCTGGTACACGCAGAGAAAATTAGGAGTGTTGAACATTTGCGGCAGCGCATTATTGGAGCATGTAAAACCATTACTCCTGACATCATTCACCGTGTGCTTGCTGACTGGGTATCACGTCTGAATTTGTGTATTGAAAACAATGGTGGACATATTGAGCACTTTCTGTAAATAAAAGCTTTTGTTTTGTCTTTTATTATTTTTCCCCATGATGCCGGACTTATGGGACACCCTGTGTATATATATATATATTTAGTGGTGGACCGGATATCCGCATCATTTTTAACATCCGCACTTCTGACTGCGGATGTTATGCGGATACTACTAATAAATTATGTAATTTACAATTAAATTAGCTTATAAAGTAGCTTATAAGGCCCAGTCATGCACATTTCATGTAAAGTATTAATTATTAATGAACAAACAAATATATAAACCTCAAAATATAAATAGCTAGTAACACATAAAATTGAATGAAACTTGTTTCATTGAATTTTCTGTGGCTGAAACTCTTGAGAAAGTTATTATTTTTATCATAATGAAAACATAATATTAATTTTAATTCTTATGCATTGCCTGCCATAATAGTAATATCACGAAATTTGAAAAATTGTCATATATTCATAATTCTATATTATATTGATAGATTAACTAAATATCCGCATCCGCGGATATTGAAATTAAAGATCCGCATCCGCAGTTGTTGAAAAACTGACATCCGGTCCACCACTAAATTATATATATATATATATATAAGTTGTATAATGATATATATATATAATAAATATATATACACCAAAACTGGAATACTGCTCAGTTTGACGTCCCCATATAAAAAGAGAAATAAATAAACGAAGAAATTCAAAGAAATTTCACGGCCAAGATTGATGATTTCAAAAAACTCAACTACTGTACTGAGAAAGACTAAATTAAATCTATATTCACTGGAAAGAAGAGAGAGAGATACACCATAATTTACACGTGGAAAATAATGGCAAAACTGGTACCTAACCTCAAGCTAAACCCAGTAACCATCCAAACAACAGTGAAAAATAGGAAAGATAAAATGTGTAGTGTTCCCAAACTAAAAGCCAGACAAAGAACATCCTCAACGCTAAAGGAAAATAGCTTGGTTGTCAGGGGACCAAGACTATTCAACCAGCTTCCGAAAGAGATCAGGAACATTACTGGTGTTAACGAAGAATGCTTCAAAAGGAGACTAGACGCCTGGTTTAGGACGGTACCAGATGAGCCGGGTGTGCCTGGCTATGTGCGCTGGTGATCGCGAGAGAGCAACTCGCTCCTCCACCAGGACAGGCCTTGAGGTGGGGCCACCAGCTTGACCCTCGTGTAAAGAGACCAATGCACGGAACTGCTGCGAGGCTACGATATAACTTATATACACATTGTATATATTATATATATATGGTGTATGTGTGTGTGTGTGTGTGTGTGTGGTGTATACAGTATTTGTCATTGAATACGCAGTATATATGTTCTCGTACAGATTTGTGCTTCTTAACTAAAAATTTTTATTACTCCATTTTAAACATGAACTTGCAAAATGGTCATTTAATCAATACCAAATTTGCGAGCTCTTCAGCTATTCTTATGCTTGCCCAATGTTTCCCTACAAATTACGTTGTACTAAAAAAATAATGTTTGCTGATCAACTGATCTTTGTTTTATTCGTTTATGAATTTATTCATCCGTTTATTCTTTTACGAAATTATCAATTTATCGCCTAAATTTCAATGTTTTACGAGCATCTCTTTATAATTTCATTTTGTAATACCTTCTCATTGTAAAGAATAAAGATTTTTTTGTTGATAAGGTCGTCGGATGTAGAATTCAGAGGACATTATAACATTAAAATAATAACAGCCAGAAAAATAATAGAAATTATGTGGAGGAGCTTTCACACATCAGAAAAATAGATATCGTGCTGAAGGTATGGGAGAGTTTAGTTCTACCAATAATTGAGTAACGCTCGGTACTCAATAAATACAGAAAACGAGACATTGCAAACACAGAAGCCATACAAAAGACCAAGATAGACTAACGTCTAGAACTCTAGATAGAGGACAAAAGATGAAGACTACTGTGTACGACTACAATCCATTAACCTTTACTTGAGGGATATGCTCCAAACTTTAGAAGTGAAATAAAGACACTGGAATGAGAGAAGAGGCAGCTTCTATACTATCCCGGCTGCGGTGGAACAGTGGGCCATGAAAACGAAGATGGAAAATACTATGTGTACCGATTAATCGGCATCGGCAGAATCGGCCATTTTGGGGGCATCGGCATCGGCCAAATTTAGCCGATTCTCCTACCGAGTCTTTGAAATTTTTAAAATTTCACTATAAAACAAAATCTATATTTATAGAAAATTGAACAGACAAAAACACTGATAATTTATACTCATTTCAAAGTCTAATTATATAAAAATATTTTACATTCAAGAAAAAGGGAAAGCTTAAGTTAAGTTGCCCATAAATTTACATTTTCTCTAACAAGCTAATCTCTAAATATTATGGATTATGGATTCTCAACCCACTTCCATTACCCACCTGTAGCATTGGCGCTCACCCCGTTACCCCTAATTACGCGTAAATTAACCAAAAGTTAAAGTAGTATTTCATAATCATATAATATTGTCGTTAAACACCACTCTTGAATGAAAGATTTATGGCTTCCATTACCCCCCTGGATATCCCAAATTACCCCTTTGGGGGTAATTACCCACCGGTTGAGAACCCCCGTTATAGACTATTGTAATTTCCTACTTTGTATTAATAATAATTCTATATTAAATTGTACTTTACAATTTATATATTAAACCATCTTATTATGTTGGCTTTATTTTTAATAATTTTATAAATCCAAATTATATATCCATTTTTATTCAAATTGGCAACCAGGGACTCTAAATTGTAATAAAAATTTGTTGTTATTTATATTGTTGAAGAAAGAAATCTCATCAATATAAATTAAGGAAACCAATTACTTTAAATTCGATATTCAATTTATGAAAATAAAATGAAATTATTTTATGATTTTACTGAGTAATAAACTGTTTCACATAATTTTAGCTGTTATACGAGTAACAATTCTGATGGTGTATATTGCGGAGTGAGCTAAGGAAATACATTTAAACAAATTTGAAATGTAAAAATATGAAAAATGAGTTTTCACATTAGATTAGTAAAATTAACGAAGGGAATTTTATTTTTTAATATATAGACAAAGATCGGCAGCACTTTCATGAATCGGCATCGGCTAAATTTTTTAATCGATACAGCACTAGAAAAAACCCTCAGAGTAAAAGGCCCCGAACTCTTTAACCTGCTGCCAAAGAATTAGAAACCTCCATCCAGTACACCAACCTGAATAACTTCAAGAATCACCTGGCTATGATAGAAGGATGAGAGTGGAAAGCAACTCTTTCCGATATCAAATCCCCCATATGAGATGAAATGCTGTAGAGGGATCGAACACATACAAAAAGCGAAAGCGTCGGTGTCGGTGTCGTGATTTGAAGCGATTATTACGGCGATGATGGTGTGTACATAAAGTCAGGATCTATTTTTGTGACACTTGGAAATTATATGGAATTCAATCATAAATGATAAAGTGGTAACATTTATTAAATAATTAAGAGTAGGATTCGACGTGACGCCCATCAGTATCCCTGCACAGCTCAAATCGTTCCACAGCATTTCTAAACACATTCTGGAGCATTTGCTGGGTTATGTTATCTGCAGCAGTTCGTATACGTAAGTTTTCAAGACTCGTAATCTTCGTCTGATAGACGTGCGATTTGATAAAGCCCCATGCAAAGAAATCTAAAGGGGTTAAATCTGGTGATCTCGCTGACCAAGGTCTGTTGCTTCCGCGTCCGATCCAGCGATTTGGAAAACGTCCATTTAGATAATCCTGACAATTTTGGCATAGTGACAAGGAGCACCATCATGTTGATAGACGACGGGGATAGGATTGTTAGTACCGTCGTCTATCAACATGATGGTGCTCCTTGTCACTATGCCAAAATTGTTCAGGATTATCTAAATGGACGTTTTCCAAATCGCTGGATCGGACGCGGAAGCACAGACCTTGGCAGCGAGATCACCAGATTTAACCTCTTTAGATTTCTTTGCATGGGGCTTTATCAAATCGCACGTTTATCAGACGAAGATTACGAGTCTTGAAAACTTACGTACACGTATACGAACTGCTGCAGATAACATAACCCCGCAAATGCTCTAGAGTCTAGAATGTGTTTAGAAATGCTGCGGAACGATTTGAGCTGTGCAGGGATACTGATGGGCGTCACGTCGAATCCTACTCTTAATTATTTAATAAATGTTACCACTATCATTTTATGATTGAATTCCATATAATTTCCAAGTGCTTCACAAAAATAGATCCTGACTTTATGTACACCCTGTATATTCCACACAATAAAAAAACTCTGAACAGTTAGCTAGAACAACGTGAAAAAAAAAGGGAGAAAAATTAGCTCCTCAGCAGCAACAACAACAACTAAACGATTTGGTTTCTATAAAACCAACAGACAAAGGTCTTTGCACATTCTCCGCAATTAAAGTTTCCATAACATCATTTCATCTATCTGAGATATTTTTCGTAAAGAGGTTGAAAGAATATAGAAAATAAGGTACAAAAAGAAATGAGAGTATTAAACAGCACATTTTGACCAAAGATAATAAACTGATAGGAAGGACTAAGGAGCTAAAAACCTCAATGTATGTCGACAGTTAGCAGTTGATGAGGAAGCTTCTAACAGTGGCTGTATCCTCGGTCATTTTTTGATAGTTGCCGGACAGCGTTTTAAAATTTTTTTTTTTTCTTGTCAATCCATATTTTAGACAATTCTAAGAAACTTTTCTTCTATGAATTTTTTCAGTAGACGGCTGATTACTGAGATATCCATAGATAAAATTGATATACGGTATATCCAAGAATTTTTCGAAGTCTAAAACCATCTTGTCTCTCTCTCGTTTGTTCGTTTCTCAAGGGAATGTAACTGCGCATGCGCCGCCACTGATTTTGATTTAACCAATCACAAATGGTATCATTGTCTTAGCCAATAAAATTGAACCACCCTCGTGCCGGGCTTGATTTGAATTTGAATAGCTCACTTTAGCCATGGCATCAGTGTGTGGAGGCTGCACTCTCACTTACTACGAAATGTTTTTTTAGTGTGTTTTTAGGTGATTCGAATGATTTTGACCTGTTAGGTTCATTGAATGCCTGGTTAGGTCAACTGTACGCCCTTGATGATTGGTTAGGTTTAGTCGTAATATTTTTGTTAAAACTAACGAAAATCACACTAACTCAAAAACGAGTGATTTGCTATAGAAACGATGGTCAAAATCACTTGAATCACCTAAAAGCACACCCGAAAAACACTCCAGTGACTATAAAAACTTGACTGTCATCCAGCGTGGGACACATCAATGCGAAGAAGAGTCAACGTCAAACTGAAACATCAATGTGCTGGTGGCCAAACTTCCTCAAATCTCTGTGCAGTGGGCTGTCTACAGTTGGCCAGACTGGCAGTCAACTTCCTGTTGCGTGGCATGGTCAGAGTGCCGATTGGCAACCAGGGCCAGACCTATACCAGCGTGCTATTTTTTTCATTTATGGGGAGCAATTGCGTGCTCCCCGGACTACTCTTACTCTCCAGCGACATTAAGACTAATCTAGGCCCCACTACAACTTACACATGTCATCATATACAAAGACAGACACAATAGGACCGTGAGACACATACAGAAGCATAATATTAACATATTACAATACAACATAGATGACCTCCAAATAAAATAATGCAGCTTAGGGAATTCATACACAAACAAAACATTCACATAGCGCTTATATAAGAAACAAAACTAAAACGCACACAAAACACCCACAATCCCTGACTTCATGGCGATCCATCAAGATCGTACTGGGGGTCATGGGGGTGGACTCATCACTTACATATGTAAAAGCATTAGCTACACTGATGCCACCCAAAATATTACAAACACAATCCAAGCAGATAACACGATAGAAATACAGGCAGTTAACATTAAAACACTCACAAAACACACCACACTCATCAACATTACATCCCACCAGATAGTTCACCTTGGGTGCCAGCCAATTACAATCCACAGTTACACAATCTGGCCTCTCTCACTAATGTCATCTCAGGAGACCAACGCTAAAGACACTAGTTGGTACCTGCACAACCAAAGCAACACTAGAGGCGCCAATATAGCCACACAACTAAACAGCCTCTTCATTCTTAACAATACAGAAGAACATACACACATACCACATCAAGCAGGATACTCAAATTCCTCATCAAACAATGTTCTGTTCCCCCTCACTAGCAACACATACACTGGAGAACAGAAAAACAACCGTCATCAGACCACCTGCCCATCATTACAACACGTTCTACATTCTGCCCAACAGCCTTAGGCTCACTTACAGAAATTATAAGAAAGCTGATTGGGAACAGTTCAAAATAGAGACTGAGGAACAATTCACCACATTAAACAGCACACCCATCATAAACATCAATACAACACTCAAGACATTTAATCAGATCATCAATAATGCAAACAAATACATACCCAAGGGCAACATTAGGAAATACAACCCAAATTACACTAGAGAAATAGCCCACCTCATAAGGCAACGTAACAACCTCAAACATAACACACAGACACCACACAGAAGCCATAAAACAGCAGATACAACAGCTCAACACAGAAATAAACAACAAACTTAAAGAAAAACAAACAAAAACATTTGGGGAATTCATAACACTAAACCACTCCACAGATACATTCAGACTATACAAGACTATAAACAGCATTACCCACTCTAACAGCGGCATTCACACCTCTCACGCGGCTATCTGTCGCAGCCAAAATAATATCCCAACATACACACAACAAGCTAACATTCTAGTTAATCACTACCCAAAGATAAGTCACTTAAACAGAGACAACAACCAGAAACACGCAGACAGACAAACAGCCAGACACAAGAAAACCTACAGACTCGACACGACCATTACACCCTTCAATACAGACCAGACCACCAAGATCATCAAAAACATTAAGAATTCGGAGGCTACTGGACCAGACAACATATCTAACATACACCTTAAACACTTGGGCCCACAAGCAATACTAGTTCTCACAAACATCAGCAAATATTTATACCAACACTTTATTAGTCCTAAGATATGGAAACAAGGTAAAATTATTACACTACTCAAACCAAACAAAAATCCAACAGAACCAGCTTCCTATAGACCCATTACTTTACTATGCGCACCTTCCAAAGTAACAGAAAGACTAATCTTACAAATCACCAACCCACACATACCACTATCGCCTACTCAACATGGATTCAGACCTCACCACTCAACCACGACATTACTCACTAACCTCACGCAGCACATCATGGATGGCATCAACTCCAAATGACCAGCTCAACGTACACTATTAGCAACAATAGACATTAGTAAAGCATTTGATGCTATCCCACTCTTCCCTCTCATAAACAAAATAATCAACACAAACATGCACAATAACACCAAAAGGTGGCTGAACAACTATCTTTCAGGAAGATACTCACATGTCACATTTAATGGCAAGTCATCCAAAACCAAGCTTTTTCCGAACGGGGTCCCTCAAGGTTCTGTTCTCCCACCAACACTGTTCAACTTATACATGCATGACATTCCAACATCCATAAATAACAAGCTTACCTTATCATCATATGCAGATGACATCACTAACATCCACCCACAACAAACATCGACACCGCTACAAATAACCTACAAACATACATAAACAGTATACAAGACTGGCTGGCTCACACACAATAGACTCAAAGTGGCGCCCACAAAATCAACCATCACCTTGCTAACAAGCACACAAAAGAACACCAGATAACTCCACAGCTTACACTACACAACACCAACATTCCACACACTCACAGGACCAAAATACTTGGGGTCAAATACAACACATTATCTTTTCCAAACCACATTCAGGACATTATAAACACATGTACGTCAAGACTTAACATGCTTTGGGTACTAACAGGCACAAACTTTGGACACCAGCACGAAACAACATCACTCATATACAAACAATACATTCGTTCAGTTATGAACTATGCTAGCCCATGCTGGGCACCCGTTATCTCAAACACACACAACACCTTACAGACAATACAAAACAACGCACTTATCATTACAGGATGTACTCAAACACCAAATGCGGTCCCAGGGGCGAAGCCGCCACCCATTAACAGGTCAGTGACCGCCCTGAGCAGATCGGATCGAGTTAACTTAGCACGCTTCCGATGTGAGCATCACCTCCAACTCCACAGACGACACCTGCCACCTGTGCCAGGACACACCACAAACAATTGAACGCATTATGACAGACTGTACCGCTCTAGCACAACAACGAACACAGAAACAACATCACTAGTCCGCTGAACCTCTGGTCCACTCCGGAGAGGGCGATCGGTTACCTGCGTGCCGCCGGCTTGCTCGATCAGGGTGGGCTGATCGGCTTACCAACACCACAATAAAAAAATGATTGGTAGGTAAATGGGTACCCTTGGTAGCCTAGTGGTTAAGCCGCTGGGATGTTGGTGGGGAGTGGTTCGGATTCCACGTTAAGCTGTAGGTCTAAGGTGGAGTGACAAGCTTGACCTTTGTCAACATGAACAATTCGGGCGGAAACAAAACCAAGATGTGTAGATTGTAATGTACTGATCTGATTTGCAATAAATTTAAGAAATGACAATTATAATTGATTCCAGAACAAGTGAGAAATGGGGATATGGGAAGTATTATGAAGGAAATTTAAAACAATCTAAACCGCTGATTATCATCTTTGTACTTTGAGGGAAAGATATTCAGGGACATTTGCTTCTTTGAAAGAACTTCTAATGGCACAAACATGGGTACCATCCGAACATACGAATGGTAGATCGCATGAGCATATATATATATAAATGAATTTCTCTGGTAAAGCATTGGAGTTACATAAATGAAATAGCACTTATGGACTCCCATGATTTTGCATAGTGCAAAATTCACCCAATATCACGATTAGAAATCGGGATTTCCGAATAGAAAGGATCTCCATTCATGGAGGCCCAGTGCTTTGCAAAGAGATCTGAATGAAATATTGTCAATGGCTCGAGTGCTTGCAGGGAGGTTCGTACGCAGAACGTTCCTAGACTCTAGATTTATAAACGTTTCATTCGCATGTAAGACTCAAAAGATTGTATTAGCTTTTATCCTGTCATAGTCCAGTGGTCAGTGCCCGTGACTTCTAACCATATATATATATATATATATATATATATATATATATATATATAATATTTATTTATTGTATAGTGGCCCAAAAGGTACCTACCAAGTTTAAACCTTTATTTCACCAAAACTATTGAGAGTACAAAGATAGTTCAAACGCCATTCAAATCAACATCTGAAGCCATTTATATGACAATGTGTTCGATGTGCTGTCCCTCCACTTCGACGATTTTTTGCAACCATCCCAAAATTCGATACCACGCTGTGGAGAACCTCTGTCGGAATGTCGACGATTTGACGTTCAACAGATGATTTCAGCTCCTCCAAAGTCTTTGGGTTGCTTTAGTAAATTCTATCTTTGAGGTATCCCCACAAAAAGAAGTCACACGGGTTGAAATCAGGCGAATAGGCAGACCAATCAATGCTGCTTCCATAGTGCTTCCGATAGTCCAAACCAATGACATTCTCTCCAAAATGTTCATGAACAAATGGCGTGAGTAGTATAGTGTGTCAGCAAATTTTCATCGATTTCTATTCATTTGTTTCGGAGAAAATGTAAGTTAATGTTGGCAGGTACCTTTTGGGCCACCCTGTATATATATATATATATATATATATATATATATATATATATATGCTATTGATTGATGGCGTGGAAAACAACGCAGTTTAATAATAAAGAGGAACACCAGAGAAAAATAAACATCCTTCAAGATTCAATCAGTACCAACTACCAACGTTTCGGAATGCACTAATTCCATCTTCAAGGCTAAAATAATGAAAACAATTCACATATAGATACAAAGTACAAATTGCAAATGCAAGTTAATTAATAATTTAAAATAAAGTTAAAATTATAAAAATGTCGCTAAGAATATGTAAAAGCATTAAAACCTTTTAGTTTTAATGCTTTTACATATTCTTAGCTACCTTTTTATAATTTTAACTATGTCGTTAATGTAGATTACGAATTGCAATGAGCCTAACACTGAACCCTGAAGGACAATTATACGTATCTGTGTATACTGCATGTTGTTCGACTCGGTTGTTGGACTCGGGCGAATATTAAATATATCGAATCTATATTTAATGGAATATATATATATTATTGGATATGAATTTCATCTAAAAAAAACTCAAGTTTTTCCTTAAAAGTTTTGCTTCCTCTTGCGTGCACATTTATTCACTGGCTCGCGTAAAAATATGAATGAAATAAAAATTGAAAGAATTGATTAACACCAAAACTGAAGAACAACGAAGAAAATAACGAGCGCGTGACAGTAAAAATATATTATTTTCAGAATAAATATTCATTTCCACGAGATGTTAAATAGAATTTCACATTTTTATCCCTTATATAAAACACAAAATCGAATCACGATTCGGTATGAAGTTATTATGAGTTACACGCTACCAAAATTGAATATATATATTTTTTTAATATATTAGGTGAAAAATCAGATTCGCGGCCTCTATCTGTATTCAGGAATTTTAGTAAATTGAAAAAAAATCAGTACTCGTATTGAAAGAGTGTGCAAAAAAAATTGCATTCATACCGTTTGTTAGTTAATTCTATTGTCCACCGATGAAATGTCCACAAAGGTAAGTGTGAATTAGGTCGTCCATTATTACAACGAGTGTCCGTTCGAACTGTGATAGAGTGTGACAGGAAAAGAAAATATAATATGACGTATCTTATATAGAGAAAATGCAGTTTGGGAATAATGAAAATCGATAGCTTGATCACGCAGTATCAAGTTTTTTCCTATCTCGTCTTATTTGTTTGTTTATTATATAGAAGGAAGATTAAGAGAATGCTTCATCCCTTAATGATAACTTAATATTGTCTATATCAATGTACGAATTTGATAACTACAATGAAATATTTTTGTTCATATTAGTGTACAGGGTGTCCCATAAGTCCGGCATCATAGAAGAAATTCATATTTTTCTATTTCTACAAACCATAATTCATATTTTTCTCTTTCTACAGGCCATAATGTCTGTGAGCAAGGAAGAACGAATCCAGACAATTCTACAGACTGCATCCAGACCGCGAGCCAATAACACAGAGTTGTGTTAGCAGACTTGTTGCAAAGTTTAATTAAGGAAACAGGATTCATAGAAGATAAACCACGTAGTGGACCTTCAAGGAGGCCCACTGATGATGATACAGCGACTGCTCTCCTGGCTCATTTTAAAAGAAGTCCCAATAAGTCTCTTCGGCGATTGTCCGCCGAGACAGGAGTGTCGAAAACTAGCATCCATCGCATTCTTCAGGCTCACAAATGGCATCCATATAAACTTCAGATCCTACAGAAATTAAGCGAAGATGATCCCGACCAGCGGATGAAATTGTGAATGGGCTACGGAACAATATGCTCGGGATGCCAATTTCCCGTCCACCATTCTGTTCAGTGACGAGGCTGTTTTTTATGGAAATGGTGAGGTAAATCGACAGAACACCCGCTACTGGTCTCAAAACAACCCTCACTGGTATACCTCTTCAAAGGAACAAGGTGCATCTCGGGTGATGGTATGGTGTGGCATTTGGAAGGATCGCATCAAAGGCCCCCTCTTTTTCGATGAACATGTCACTGGAGGCACCTACCTACGTATGCTCGAGGAAGAAGCATTTCCCACTGTCTTGAACGAAGAAGGAAATTTCCCAACATGATTCCAGCAAGACGGCGCTCCTGCACATTACAACACCCAAGTAAGGGAATACCTGTACTAACAATTCCCTGGTCATTGGATAGGACGTCGAGGGCCTGTGGAATGGCCAGCTAGAAGCCCGGATCTCACGCCACTAGATTTTTATCTCTGGGGCCACTTGAAAGCGCTGGTATACGCAGAGAAAATTAGGAGTGTTGAACATTTGCGGCAGCGTATTATTGGGGCATGTAACACCATTACTCCTGACATCATTCACCGTGTGCTTGCTGACTGGGTATCAAGTCTGAATTTGTGTATTGAAAACAATGGTGGACATATTAAGCACGTTCTGTAAATAAAAGCTTTTGTTTTGACTTTTTTTATTATTTTTCCTATGATGCCGAACTTATGGAACGCCCTGTAGAATAATCATAGAGAAGCGAAAGCATTCTCTCTCATTTCATGCAGGAAATACAACGAACACCTTTAACCAGGCGCGGACTGGCCCCGGCGGGGTGGGCCCTTTCCGTTGGGGACCCTAAATTTGTTCGACGTATTACTATATAAGACCTCAGGGGTGTTCACAAGGTAAAAAAAGTGCCAAAATGGCAAAGTACATTGGCGACAAAACGGCATTAAAAATTTTCCACTTTTTTTTTAATACTAGTAAAATAATTGATATTTAAATTGTTTAGGATTATTAACTTCTAGTAAAATTCCGTTTAAATAAATTTTTATTTAAATAAATTTATTATAATATATTTATTTTATTTGTTGAAAATTAATTAAATAAATGTTAAAAATCGCTATGTTGCCAAACGCATTTCTGAGATTTCTAGTTTTACTAATCAGCACTCTAGGACACTATTTTTGGCGCGAAAAATAAAATTGAGTAAATAAAGTAAATATTTTTTAAGCGGTGTTGCATTTGTGCTGGCTGGCGCGCCGATTTTTTGCTCTTGGTCTTTGTAACGTGAGTAATTTACTGAATTTTTATTTAAGTAATTGTAAATTTTTTTATATTTTTAAGCTTTAAACACATAAATATCTTAGGAGCTGAATAAAGGCCAGCAGGGCCCAGCCAGTTCAGCCTAGATCCCAAGAACCTGCATATCCAAACCTACAATCCACACCCCCAATAATTTCCTCATATACCTTTTTTCTAAACGTCTTTGAAAACGTTATTCATTGATATTGTGCGCTATATAATTATATATATTATTATTATCAGAGGCGTAACTAAAAGAAGAAAGGCCTGTAAGCTTACTGTTGATAATGGGCCCCTCTGTAATAGTTTAAGTAAGTGACAGTTTAGTTTGGGATTGAAAAAAGTCTTTCTACTTCAACGTTTTCTATGATTTTCATGAGTAACTTTCATATTGTAATATACATACATACATACATACATACATATATATATATATATATAATGCAAACCACAAGGAAAAAGAAAAATGATTCCAAGGCCTTTCGTGTATTCAGAAGTACACCATCATTCCCTGACTGCGTATTAATTAGATTTGATTTTGGTTGAGTTCAAAATTATATTCAAAACTCGCGGGGATTTACAGGTCATGACAAAATTACTAGATTTTTAAAACATCCATAAACACTTTTTTGTGGGCAGAATTTGCTGAAGCTTTTTGGGGGCCCTCTCAGTGACACCTGATCGGTGGAAATTTTTGAGCCAGTCCGCGCCTGCC
Organism: Bathynomus jamesi; assembly: GCA_023014485.1. Lineage (NCBI taxonomy): Eukaryota > Metazoa > Arthropoda > Malacostraca > Isopoda > Cirolanidae > Bathynomus > Bathynomus jamesi. The sequence continues at coordinate 71,590 of JAJOZX010011366.1, forward strand.
TTTAACAACAGAATTACATAAATATACTTTTGCTCATTTAGAACTAAATCTTGGGTATTACATGTACGACTGTAATAAACTTTGGGACTATTTTTCCAACGAGTATGTTTATCCCAAAAGACATTTTATCGTGGTTAATGGCAAGTTATGTCACGCTGTGGTTTACGTTAAGTTAAAGTGGATAAGGTTATATTAGGTTAACCTGTGCTGATAAATTCTTGAAGTTATGAATAGTAGATTAAAATTAGAGTAACTGTAGATTAAAATTATAGGAACATTTTGAAGGTATTGGAAAAACTATAGCATGACAGATACTTCTTTTGAGGGAATTCTACAATATACTATTCTGAACGATCGAGTGTTGCATCTACATAGGCTAATTTAACTTTACCCAGTCTAACCTATTTTAACTTTGACCCAATTCAACCTAATTTAACAATATACTAAATAATATTTCAATCTAATTTAACTATTGTTCGACATAATTCAAATACATTCGATTTACTTTTAGTTTGACCAATTTAAATTTACTTTCAGTTCGACCTCATTTCAATCACAGCTTTTGAGTGAGACTTTATTCTATTCGATACACTTCAGAATAACCTTGAGGGTGGGTGTTTACTTCAGTCGTGTCTCGAAAGAGATACACACATAAATTATTCAAAGCGACCTCTTTCTTATTTAATTACTTGAAGCGTTTAATCAAACGCTAATGTTTTGATGTTTTGTGGATATGAAAGTCCGCACGCTTCAATGCCAAGTGAAAAAATATAAATACAAGAAATAAGTTTAGTAAACTATCTTGTATTATAGCGTCATAATACCTTTAATAAAGAAATTATAATTCATACATAAGTAGGCTGACCATACGTACCGTTTTGAACGGGACAGTACCGTTTTGTATGGGTTTTTGTATGGGTTCTGTCACTGAAGAATAATTGTAAGCTCAATATGTTTATGTACTTACTTTTTAATGAATACAGAATATTACATAACCCCCGGCCCTTTTTTGCCATCCCAATGTCCCGTTTTTGTCTCAAGGAAATATGGTCAGCCTATACATAAGTGTATAACATATACAATGGGCCTAATATATATGTAATATATATATGTAAAGCTGTAGGTTCACTGTCACATGACCTTTGCTGTTACGAAGGAGGTTAAACAACCCAATAATAATAATAAATTATAGTATAAAACGTAAAAATGGAACTTCCTTTTCATCGCTTTATAAATCGGAAAAGAAATGAGCGGAAAAATAAAATCTGTGTACGAATTGCATTCAATCTTATTAAAATCAAGAGAGATTAAGAATAAATTCGACTGAAATGATAAAAGCCACTCAGTCCTACATTAATTATTTATGGAGTTATATTTGTTTTGCTGTTTTGGAGCAGGAATTCAGCGAGGATTATCTCCTTATCTATACAAGAAATCCGTTCATTTATCAGGATTTTTTACGTTTTCAAAAGCAGTATATTAAATGTGTGTGTGTGTGTGTGTGTGTGTGTGTGTGTGATATATATAAATATATATATATATATTATATAATTTTTAAGTTTCAATTATAATCAGCCAGGAAAATCAGGAATTGGCACATCCTCAATATAGTCCATTGCAGTAACTCTTGCATTACCAGTACCATCGGGATTCGAACCCGCAATCTCAGTGCCTTCACTTCGTTTATGGGGAAGGGCGGTGACCTTTTTAAGTTGTAGGATGATTTGTCGTACGTAGTAGTCAACACACACATATAAACCAGGGAAGACATTATGTATTTGATGGATGTTTGTATTTTAACACATTCTGTAAAAAGCACAGTTGATAGAAATATATATTTAAAATCACATTAAGGATATGAAGTGGTGAAGATATTTTTCAGGGACGAAATAAATTAGATAAGGACCTACTTGATGTTCGAAGATAGGAAAGTTTGAGAAATATTCGTAGTTTTGGAATAGTTTGGGAGGGAGATCTGGATTGGTATAAATCTAAGGAAATTATTCACTACTTTGACAAAAATGGAAATAGGGAACAGATTAGCAGCGAAGAAGTTTCTTGGGTATTGTGTTTCAGTGTGAAATGATAACCAACCTGAACAAATATGGAAAACACGTGAAATTCCGGATTGAATGCTGCATGATTTAAAATTATTAAATATATGCAACTAAAATTTATATTTTTAGTTTATTTATATGCGTGTATTGACTGCCAAGACCAAGCCATCTTACAAATGAAACAGATGGTAGACAAACAGAGGTGTTTCACACTGGAAGTACCATATCCAAACCGGAGTATTCATCCATAAGCAGAGATTTAGAAAAACATTCACCCCAATTTCCATTGACAGTTACAATATACTGTTAAGCAAGTCACTAAATTAAAAATGAAAAATAACATAAATCATTTTAAATTCTCATTCAGTGAACAATCATTCCTCATCGAACTTTTTGACCTATTTAAAAAACCAACCAACTAATCACTAAATATCCTATCGAACTAATTTTCATAGCGTTTCCCAGGATTCAAATACAGTAATTATAGTCTAGGATCTGGCCCAGAGTTCGTATAAATTTCTGGGTGCAGAGGTTTTGACGACTGATCTAGACTAATTTTGAGTCGGAGAATCCGAATTTTTCTATGCCATCGCACCAAATTGGTGCGAAAGTGGTCAAAATGGCAAAATTTTACAAGTTTTTCATATTTTTGTCATATTCTTGAGTTGAAAAAATTTTTAATGGCAATTTTTTGTTTGAGAATCTGCCTGAACCAAGAAAACTAACAAAAATGTCAAAAAATAACAGCAAAAATAGTAAAAAATTAAGTAAATATTGTCAAAAAATCGCAAAAATGAAATTTTTGGCTATTTTGGTGCATAAACTAGCTCTAACCAATCATATCGAACTAAATAGTCAAGAAATTAGATATTAATAGCTCTGCAAGAATTTATTAAAAAGTATGCACAAATGTCTAAATTTCGGGTATAAATCGATAAAAATGATTGTAAAATTTTCGAAAAAATAGCCAATATATAAAAAAAATAGTACTAATTTTATATTATTCTTAGGCTTGCTTGTTGTAAAATGCTTGAACTTCTTATAGAATCGATCTATTTGATTTCTTTAGAGTAACTAAGTCATATTTATTGTGTTTCAGGTTTAGTATTGGTAGTAGCTACAAATTGAGGATCCCTGTATTCATTATGTGATTCAACAGATGATAGATCATGGTATGTAATAATCGAATTGAATATTTAAAACATAAATATAAAGACCAATGTGTTACAAATGAATTTTTATATGTATAGAATAGAACCAGTTTATTATAATTGCAATTGCAAGAAGTCTTAGTATATTTTATTTTTTCAGGATGTATGTCAACTTGTGCCAGAAAAGAAGCATAGCTCAAACCTTGGTAAATGTATCTTGTGCCAGAAGAACAAAAGCCCAAGTGGAGAGAAATATTTGAGCAGCGGTGAACATGGAATAAAAAATTTGCTTCAGTTGGCTTCTGCGTACCCAAATGATGACAGAAGCAAGCGTTTGAAAGCTCTTACTGAGAGTCAGACTCCTTATATCCAGTATCACAGCACTTCGTGCTATGCAACATATAAAAAGTTCGTTGAACGTAGCCAGAAGTCTAAAACTGCTGAATCTGAACCCTCCGATTCCTCCTTAGGGGAAGCATTAACTCCTCCAGAAAATAGTTCAAGCAAAAGGATTAAAACACAGCATATCAAGGATATGAAAGTGTGTATATTTTGTGGTTCAGCTCGAGTCAAATTGAAAGGTGGAAACATTGACCATGATTTGTTTCGGATATGTACTCCAGGTCGTGCCCAAAAGTTATTGAGTTATGCTCACTGTTCCAAGACGATGTTTTTACCAGAGTAGCGATGTTGAACGAATACAAAGATGTATTCGCTGCAGATGTATTCTATCATAATAATTGTATAAAGAAGCATTTTTCAGCCTATGATCGCAGAATAGAGACGATTTTGGAAAACCGACAGCAAGAAAATGAAGTTAAGGGTTCTATGACATGGTTCAAGAAGCGTTTAATGATGGTCTCAAAAATAGACTTCACAAGCTGTGGATACAGTGTCACCTACTTGAGACAAGAGATCAATAAAAAGCTGAACCAGGATGAATCTATCGTAACTATTTGGTTAAGAGCCTGCTTATAGACAAATTTAAGGACACCATTTATTTTACATATCCTAGCAACAAACGAAAATCCCAGATGTTTATTCTGTCCAGATTGAGAGTGCAAGAATTGTTGAAACTTTGCGGAAATCATCTGTCGAAAACGTTGCTAAGGACCTAAGGAAAGAGTTGAAAACTTACAGTTTTGGTTTACGCTCTAGCTATTGTGATCCAAACGATCTTGATCTAGCCTTAAACGCTTCCAAAATGAACGTCCTCCAAAATGGATGGAATTTCTTCAGCATTTGTTTTCCACCCGGAATGTATCAGATAGCAACAATCAGTTGATGCTGAAGTGTGACACCAGAGGCGTACCAATACTTTTTGCCGCTCGGGGCGAAAATGCCAACGCCCCCCCCTCCCCGGCAACAATTTTCAATTTTAAAAAACAATTCCTTTACAAAAATACACTTCTAAACAAAACTTTTATTGGAAGAAAAACTTAAATAAAGCAACTTCAATTTTAACAATACTACATAATGTACCGTACATAATACACTACATAATTTTAACAATAACTATATAATGTATAATGCTTAGTTAAATTTTCGGACTTTCATAACAGAAAATTCATGAATGATTTTTTCTATGTCCATTGTCTCTGCAACTTCGTGTTCAATTGAAATAATCGCCAAATTGCTCAGTCTAGATTGACTTATAGTTGACCTGAGGTAAGTTTTTATAAGTTTCAGTTTCGAGAAACTTCGTTCGCAACTTGCCACGGACATGCATGTAGTTAGACAGATCCGGAGGGCAATTGTTATATGAGGCAAAGATTCCACTAGATCCCATTTAACGATCCACTGAAGTAGTTTTAACATATCCCAGTTCTTTGGATCATCGTCGACGCTTATGCTTTCGAAACTGAGCAAATGTCTGCGCAAACGCTTTATTTCTTCCAGTAGACTTCCTGGATTAATGTCATTGTAGATGGAAGAAAAATTATTGACCTTGGTATTAATTTCTTCATCTTTGGACTGATTCAAAAGGTACGAAGGAGACAGAAATTCAAAGCGATCATTCATGTTTTTAAGACAAACTGTGCGTTTTTCAATTTCTGCTAATAAACGATCCATGATTTCAAAAAATTCTCTGCGTACATCCTCTTGCACGGTCAATCCAGCATCACGAGCTTGCTCTCCAGGCATTCTTCTCCGTCTCCTGACTAGTGCTTGCATAATACCGAAAATTTTCAATACCGGTATTTGGAGGCAATTATGCTAATCCCGGTATTGATACCGGTATTATGAAAAAAATAATTTAGTTTGATTTATTATGGTGCCACCCTACCAACCCTCCCACAAGTCTGAGGGACTTGTAGTACTCACCATATTTACTATAAATTAATGACCCAACTCCAAATAGATGGCATTCTATTCAAAAAAGTTTATACAGTAAATTACTAAATTGTAATAAAAATATTATTTGAATTTTTTTTTAGCATATTATTATACAACTACTGGGGTAGATAGAAATTATTAGTATCTAAATATTTATTTCTTAGTTTGATTTTGAAAGTATGCTTTGAGGAAACAAAGAGCATCTAGGGATTGTTCAGATAGACTTGATCTCAGTTTCGTCAGAAATAGGCCTGCAGCAGAAAAGGCTCTTTCTGATTCTGCACTTGTAGGTTTAATTGAAAGCAGTGCCTTGTACAGCTTCTCTAAATTCTCACTTCTCTGTAAAGTAACTTCCAAGCTTTTAAATTCATTAGTAACATCAAAATCAATGGAATTTTTTTTAGATGGCACTTTTCCTAGTTTGTCCATTTCTTGCATGTATTCACTCAGTAATGAATCTGCTTCCACTTCAGTCTTATTTGCAGCTACATTTTCAGGGTTACATGGAAATTCCTGTTCTTCCATTTCTATCTCCAAATCAACCACATTCTTAGGGAAAAGTCTTTTATGGAGCCTTTCTGCAGTTCTTTTGTGAACTAATTTTGATGGAACAGAAAAACTTTCCTCTTCTTGAACTTTTAAAACTTCGGGATTATGAAGATATTTGATTAAACCTACAATGTCTTGCTGTCTTCTTGAAATGTAACGATTTCTAAGACAATCTTTTAACTCTTTTGCTATTGGATTATTTTTCTCTCCTAGTTTTTTTGAAATAAATTTCATTGATGATTCAGCTGTCAGGAGTGATGCATCTTTCGAGCATAACCCTTTAAGAATTATTTCAACAGGACGTAAGGTGTCATAAAGGTTTTCAATAATTTCCCACTCTGTTGAAGAAATGGCTACAGTTGAATGAATCACTCTTAAAGCTAGTGCAATAAATAGTTTTCTTTGATAGAAAGGAATAGGAAACGAAAAAAAGAGGTTAACTGCAAAATACCCCGAAACTTTTTTTTTCTCCGAATCCTCCAAAAACAGTTTATTTGCCCATCGGAGGACTAAATTGCCTAAATTTTACAATAGCAATTTTTGTCAATACCGAAAACCTATAATATCGGTATCGGTATTATTTGTACTTCTTCAATACCGGTATTAATACCGGTATTTCAATACCGGTTTTAACCCCTACTCCTGACTCTGCGGTCTATACTGATAGACATTTCATTACAGAACTCTTCGGCGGCATCTGCAGCGTTTGATACTACTGCCTCTCGTTCATTAGTTAAAAACACGGATAAAGAGTTCATTTTTAATGCACACTGGTCCAAAGCAAGTCCCTTTCTTTGAAAATATAGCTGAGCATCATTGATTTCTTTCAGCACTGGATCCCAGAAAAATAAGTACACAATGAATATGTATGACATGATGGAGGTCAACAGAACTTCAGCATCGCCCTTTGTGTCCAGATTTTCGGAGACCCATTCACTCAGTTCTTCCAAGGCACTAACAACGTGAGTCAAGTTCTTCTTAAGACTAGAAACAGCATCATACTTAGCACTCCACCGCGTATCAGAGACTCGCTTGAGAGTGATTTTTTGGAGGGTTGCATTTTAAAACATAAAAACCCAAAATTTTGCATACTGCGCCCGCCTGACAGTAATTTGCCGCCCCTCGGGAAGTGCCGCTCAGGGCGGTCGCCCCTCTCGCCCCTCCCTTGATACGCCACTGTGTGACACTATCTTCCACTATTTTGTCTATTTTTTCAAATATTCTACAACCATTTTTAATCATTGTAACCCAAAATTTAGACATTTGTACATGTTCTTGTGTTAGGAAATTTTAGTAGAGCTAATAATATCTAATTTCTTGACTATTTAGTTCGATAAGATTGGTTAGAGCTAGTTTATGCACCAAAATAACCAAAAATTTCATTTTTGCGATTTTTTGACAGTATTTACTTAATTTTTTACTATTATTTTTTGACATTTTTGTCAGTTTTCTTGGTTCAGGCAGCAGTATGTTACAAACACAGATTCTCAAACAAACAATTGCCCTTAAAAAAATTTTCAGCTCAAGAATATGACAAAAATACGAAAAACTGATAAAATTTTGCCAGTTTTGCCAATTTTTTACCATTTTGACCACTTTCGCACCAATTTGGTGCGATGGCATAGAAAAATTCGAATTCTACGCCCCAAAATTAGTCTAGCTCAGTCGTCAAAACCTCTGCACCCAGAAATTTATACGAACTCTAGGCCAGATCCTGTACTATTATAAGTAATGGTCGTTTCGAACCATATATACGGTTAGTCAGTCCTAATTTTGAATTAATTTGTCAGTGTTTAAACATTTAACACTAATTTCGTTATAGAACTTTTATGTTTTAGTATTTTAATTCATTTTAGGTTCTTTTAATGCAATTTACTTGCATGTAATTTTAATATTTTAATGCACTATGGAGAGTAATATACAAGAACAAAAATGAACATTGAACGGCATCCTCCATATATATATATATATATATATCCTCTCGAGTTGGCCTGGTGAAGTAGTGAGTTGGTTTCTTGTACTCTCCACACAGCCAGGAACGCCCGGCTCATCGAGGATTGTTCTGAGCCAGGCGTCTAATCTTCTTTTGAAGATGTCCACCGCAACACCACTCGTGTTCCTTAGGTCTTTGGGCAGCTGAATAAACAGTTTTTAGTCCTTTCACAACAAAACTATTTTCTTTCAGGGTTAAGGATGTTCCCTGTCTCGCTTTAATTTGGGAACACGACACAGTCTTCCTTTCCTACTTTCAACCGTTGTTTGGGGAGTTACAGGGTTCAGAGTAAGATTAGGGACTAGTTTTTCCATTATTTTCCAAATGTAAATAATGGTGTATCTCTCTCCTCCTTTTCAGTAAATATAGGTTTAATTCGGGTAACCTTTCCCAGTAGTTTAGTTCTTTACAACCCTTGATTTTGGCTGTGAAGCTTCTCTGAATCCCTTCTGGTTGTCTAATGCAGTGGTTCCCAACCGGTTTTGGCTTATGGCCCCCTTAGGAACCTTATTTTTTCCTGTGGCCCCCATAAGCATTATTTTCAGTAGGTAATATGCAGATTAACTCTATTTTACAAAAACAAATATATATAAAGGATATTAAAACAACTATTTGTATTCAGGTACAATATTATTTGTCACATAGGACTATAAACATAACAAAAACTAAACAGTGGCTAACAAAATTTAATAACCTTTTAAAATAAATAATTTTTCCTACAAAAAAATAAAATCCTTTAGCAAAATCAAATAAATATATCATTAACTCCTTATTTATTCAATGCGATCCTTGTGACTCATGCAGTTTCGCAAGTTTTTCAATATCAGGGTCTATGGTTGTCAGAGACAAACGAAGATCACCTCTACTTACTATCTCTAAGCGGTTGCGAGCTTTTGATAGTAGGTGTGACACTTTACTAAAACCGGACTCAACCAGATAAGAAGTAGGAAAGGCAATGAAATACAATTTTACTTCGTCCCAAAGCAATGGGTATTTCATAGCAATTTCACTACTTGTCCATAAGTTACTGAGCCCATGCTTAAATTTAGCCTGAGAGATTTGATTACTCTGTAACTCAATGAGGCTTTCTTGTAATCTGATATCAACATCAGCTGCATTAATCCCAAATGGGTCTACCACCCAACCTGGAATGTCCATTTCTAGAAGATCTGTGAACCTAACTTCCATATCACTGTACAATTTCTCCAAATGATCAATGTATACTAAAATATCATCATCTTTCAGCTCACTCTCAATAGTGCGGAGGGTTGGAAACTGTATCAACTCCTTTCGCCCGATATTTGTCCTGAACAGCTTAATTTTTCCCAGAAATGCACAAATAGCCTCTTTGCAAGTTAAAATATTTGTATTTTTACCTTGTAGCTGTTTGTTCAAGACATTTAGCTTTTCAAATATATCTGAAAGGTAGAATATGTCACATTTGGCAGCAATGATTTGTACTCCAAGCTGCTTACCATCCAGAAATAATGCAACACTATCCCAAAGTGCAACGAAGCGACGCAGACAATTACCCTTAGAAAGCCATTGCACCTCTGTATGCAAAAGTAGGCGCTCGAACCCTTCTTCATTGCTAGCACAGAGTTGTTGGAAAAGACGCCCTTGAAGTGGATTTGACTTGATAAGGTTGACTGCCTTAATTACACTATCAAGTGCATCTTTCAGACGTCCTCCTAAATTTTTGCAATCAGATGTTGACGGTGGACAACACAGTGTATGCAAAAAACTTTAGGTACAGCCTCTTTTAAATGTGCAATAAATCCCCTATATCTACCTACCATAGCAGCGGCGCCATCAGTTGCACAAGCCATGATATTTCCAAGTGGAATATCATTTTCTTTGAAATAGGTCACTACTTCTTTGAAAATTGTTTCACCTTTAGTATCTGTCACAAGGCTCCGGGCAAAAAGCATTTCTTCTCTGAGTTGATCATTATCCAAAAACCTAATATACGCCATGAGAAGGGCTTCATTATCACGTAATAATGATTCATCAATTTGTAATGCAAAGATCTTTACTTGTAAATGTTTAACTAGTTTTTCCTCTACATCCTTTGCCATTTCATCAATACGTCTTGATACTGTATTGTTGCTCAACGGAATGACCTCAGTGATTTTTTGGGGATTTTGTTGCATGACAGTTGAAATCACCACAGATACTGAAGGCAAAATCAATTCTTCACCAATAGTATGAGGTTTTCCCGATTTCGCTCTTAGCTTGGAAATCTCATAAGATGCAATTAAACCTTTGTCTAATTTAGCCGCTGTTTTGCTAAATATATCTTTAATAGTGCTCCTTGCTTGGAAATCATGCGCAGCCTTTTAAAGTAATCTAATATTTTGTCTTTCTTGTCCTTGTGCTTGTGCTTATTCTCCAAATGTATTTTAAGCTTACTTGGTCGCATACTATCATTAGAAAGTGTAGCCATACATATCAGACACAATGGCTTTGTTATATTGTCTGGTGAATGTATAAAACCATAAGCTAAATACTCACTGGAGTATTGTCGACATTTTTTCTTCTTCGCAGTAGCCATGGGTAATCTGTGCAGAAAAAATTTACTATATTAATAATATATATATATTACTTTTTAGAGCCGAAGCGCACCGCAACAGAAAGGCGCTTATCTCAGCGGCGAAAGAGGAAGAGTATTTCTGAGAAAAGATCCAGAAACAACCCTCCACTCCCTGTGCAGAGCACCGGGAGGGTGCACAACACCAACTCCTAGTACATCCTGGTACCCTGTACCGAAATACAAAAACCCAGAAATGTACCCCCTTGAGGGATATATATATATATATTACTAAAATTAATGCAGATACAAAACGAATAAATACAATCATCAGAATCTAAGAGTAAATGCCATATTCTTTGTAAATAAACCCTAATTGAAACCGAAGTGAAAAAAAAATGCTTTGGTGTAGTAATGGCACACTTTACTGACAAACAAAAATTTGCAGTTATTTACTTATATTATGTATTAATTATAAAAAAATATAATCAAAAGAAATACTGTACTTATAGCAATCTATTATAAATTAAAAAACTAGTAAAATTACTACAACTTCGCATATTAGGGTAAACAAATAAGAGCTACTTACACACTACAGCGACGATCCACGTGGTAAACAGACTGTAAGGATTTCAACCTGAAGTATTTTATGAAGTCAACAACGCTGCCAGGCGCATAACGATCAAGCGCACAATGGAGTGCGCCGCACAATAAGCTTGTAAGATGCAAAATATTTGTTTACAGATAAATTCAAATTCTATTATAAAATATCTAAAAAAAAGGAAAATATATGTATTAATAATTTTTTAAAATGTAATTCAACTACATAAATTAAAATTATCTATTGGCCTAACTATAATTTAGGCTTCAATAGGTTGAGTCCTGTGGCCCCCTTCATGGAGTCTGTGGCCCCTCTAAATCTTAACATTTTCCTGTGGCCCCCTTCAAATGTGCCATGGCCCCCGGTTGGGAAACACTGGTCTAATGTCTTCTTTTTTATATGGGCAGTGATGGGCAGTATCTAGATACATGTATCGCCGATACGTATCGATCGATACTTTTGTATCGGTATCGGTATCGCTTTAGCTACTTGACAAAAGTATCGATTTATCGGTATCGCTAAGGTCAATTTTCTTAAATGTATCGAAAAAATCGATACGTCGATACATCGATACATTAATAAGAATTTTTAAATATTTAAATAGATGTTATAATATTACACTACTGAGTTATATTTATGAATATACATAAATAATAATATTATTAAATATTTATTTAATGACAGTACTACTCTACTGGTCACGTCACACAGTACGGCGCAACGTTTAAACACGTTTGTACTTGTGTTATTGAGATTAATATAGAAACGCTCATAATATAGAAACGCTCATAATATAGAAACGCTCATATATATAGAAACGCTCATTGCGGAGGCATTGCGTCATTGTCAGCCACTTCTCAATGCAGTCACAGTAGGGTTCACTAAGAGGTTTGAAAAGTTTCTGTGCCTTGATGCGTCGCATGAGTGTAAAGCAGCAATACTGGCATCGTCTTCAAATCCTCTGTTCAAGTTAAAGTGGATGACAATAAAAGGCAAATTTAATACTAACATTCTACGGGTCTTCCTGAAGTATAACACACCACTACCATCCTCTGCTCCTGTAGAATGGTTGTTTAGTTTGGCTGGTCACATTCACGCTCCAAAAAGGAATAGACTGTCTGACCAGCTGTTTAGCCAGCTGGTATTTTTGAAGGGTAATAGTAATTACTTTTAATTGTTAGTGTAATATTTCAGTCATTCATGTATCCTACAAAATTAAAACATACTTTCATTAATAAAGCAATTGTTTTTATTTACATCTATAAAACCATTAAAATGTCGTTGATTTTACTTACAGTGCGTACAAATTACTAGTATAAACAATAATATCTAATACCTACATATTAAATGAATAATTATAAAAATGTACCGGCGATGCATGTATCGCTTAAGACATCTAGAAAGTATCGGCGTATCGGTATCGCCTAAGACGTTCTTCATGTATCGATGTATCGGTATCGCTTTAGCGATTTTCATGTATCGATGCCCATCACTGTTAATATGGGCATGGTAGGACCGAGCAGTATTCCAATTTGGGTATGATCAGTGTTTTCAGTAGAGGAATCATTATATTCCTATCCCTTCGTTTAAAGGTTCTCAGTATCTGCCCAGTTACTCTCTTTGCTCTGTTTACTGCTATCTTATTTTGTGCTTCAAATTTCGCATCATCAGTCTAGTGCTTGCATAATACCGAAAATTTTCAATACCGGTATTTGGAGGCAATTATGCTAATCCCGGTATTGATACCGGTATTATGAAAAAAATAATTTATTTTGATTTATTATGGTGCCACCCTACCAACCCTCCCACAAGTCTGAGGGACTTGCAGTACTCACCATATTTACTATAAATTAATGACCCAACTCCAAATAGATGGCATTCTATTCGAAAAAGTTTATACAGTAAATTACTAAATTGTAATAAAAATATATTTTAATTTTTTTTTAGCATATTATTATACAACTACTGGGGTAGATAGAAATTATTAGTATCTAAATATTATTTCTTATTTTGATTTTGAAAGTATACTTTGAGGAAACAAAGAGCATCTAGGGATTGTTCAGATAGACTTGATCTCAGTTTCGTCAGAAATAGGCCTGCAGCAGAAAAGGCTTTCTGATTCTGCACTTGTAGGTTTAATTGAAAGCAGTGCCTTGTACAGCTTCTCTAAATTCTCACTTCTCTGTAAAGTAACTTCCAAGCTTTTAAATTCATTAGTAACATCAAAATCAATGGAATTTTTTTAGATGGCACTTTTCCTAGTTTGTCCATTTCTTGCATGTATTCACTCAGTAATGAATCTGCTTCCACTTCAGTCTTATTTGCAGCTACATTTTCAGGGTTACATGGAAATTCCTGTTCTTCCATTTCTATCTCCAAATCAACCACATTCTTAGGGAAAAGTCTTTTATGGAGCCTTTCTGCAGTTCTTTTGAGAACTAATTTTGATGGAACAGAAAAACTTTCCTCTTCTTGAACTTTTAAAACTTCGGGATTATGAAGATATTTGATTAAACCTACAATGTCTTGCTGTCTTCTTGAAATGTAACGATTTCTAAGACAATCTTTTAACTTTTTTGCTATTGGATTATTTTTCTCTCCTAGTTTCTTTGAAATAAATTTCATTGATGATTCAGCTGTCAGGAGTGATGCATCTTTCGAGCATAACCCTTTAAGAATTATTTCAACAGGACGTAAGGTGTCATAAAGGTTTCAATAATTTCCACTCTGTTGAAGAAATGGCTACAGTTGAATGAATCACTCTTAAAGCTAGTGCAATAAATAGTTTTCTTTGATAGAAGGATAGAAACGAAAAAAAAGAGGTTAACTGCAAAATACCCCGAAACTTTTTTTTTCTCCGAATCCTCCAAAAACAGTTTATTTGCCCATCGGAGGACTAAATTGCCTAAATTTTACAATAGCAATTTTTGTCAATACCGAAAACCTATAATATCGGTATCGGTATTATTTGTACTTCTTCAATACCGGTATTAATACCGGTATTTCAATACCGGTTTTAACCCCTAAAATTCATCACTCATTACAACCCCTAAATCTTTTGCTTTAGAATTTCTCTGAATTTCCTGTGCATTTGGGGTATAATATTCCAATTATTCCATAGATTTTAAGACCTCTCTTTTTTCGTACCGTAACAGCTGAAATTTCTCAGTTTTAAACTTCATATTGTTGTCTTCCGTCCACTTGTAGATTCTGTTCATGTCTGTTTGTAGAGATCCTATATCTTCTGAATTTCTTATTTTTCTACTGATCTTTGTGTCATCCGCAAAGGATGTTACTGTGCTGTCTCTGGTAACGCCCTCATCTATGTCAGTTAGTATGATCATGAAGAGTAGTGGTACTGAGCTGAGGACCTCTGATTCTGATGAATATACTCCTTGTACTGTAACGACTTGCCGCCGCTCACTAAGGAAATTATATATCCATTTCCCTACTTTTCCTGTTACACCCATATACTTCAGTATGTATTATGATTCCATGGTCACACTTGTCGAACGCTTTGGCAAAGTCTGTGTATATTACATCATAGTTTTCATTACTTTCCAGTGCATAATAATGTTGTTGTAGTGTTCCATTAGTTGTGACAGGCATGATCTGCCTGACCGAAACCCATGTTAGTTATCATTTAATTTTTTCTGAGTTTCCAAAAGGCCATACATTTTTCTGTCTAACTATTCTTTCAATATTTTAGTGAGATGAGATGTAAGCGACACTGGCCTATAGTTTTTGGCCTCGGCTCGATCTCCTTTTATATATTGGGACTATGTTCGCGCTCTTCAGGATGCCCGGTATTTCTCCGTGTCTAGTGATCGTCTCCATATCCAATATAGAGGCTCAGTGATTGCATTCTTGCAGTTTTTGTTCAGTGTGGCATTCCATTTGTCCGGTCCTGCCGCTGTGTGTGCTTTTAGTTTCCCTATAGCTTGTGTAATATCTGTCGTAAAGTTGAAGTTCGTTATACTTTCCCCTTGTAGTTCTTCTTCAAAGAACGCGTTTCTATCGCATATCAGTTTGTCAGTTTTTGGGATACTGAAAAAAGATTTGTACTGAGCTCTTAATATTTCGGATACTTCTGTTAGACCATCAGCTAAAGCACTGTCTTCGTTTTTCAAAGGTTCAATAGTCGCATGTTTTTTCGACTTCGTTTTTGCAAAATTATAGAAGTACATTGAGTTAACCTCTATCGCCTCTATAGCGTCGCCTTCTTTTTCTCTATGCTTCTCAATTAGTTCCTGTATGACGCAGTCGATACTCTGCAGTTTATCATTTAATATTTTTATGATGTTATCTTTATAGTTACTTAATTTTGCAGTCACTCTTTCTCTTTCGGAACAAGGACCTCTTTTGTCTCTCGGACCTGCTTCTCTTTCCCCTTTGTTGTATTTTTGAGACGTGTCTTTCCACAATTTCCAGCGTTTTCTCTAAGGTCATTAGTATCTCTTCCGTTGTCTTGGCCTCGAAGATGGATTTCCAGTCTATTACTTCCATGCTGGATGCAACATCTTCCCAGTTTATAGCTTTCGAGTGAAAATTAAAAATTTCGAATTTGCTTCTTTCTGTTGTTCGTGTTCTTTCCTTTCTTGTTGCTTTTATATTGGTTGTTATTTCAATAATGTTGTGATCCGATATATAGTTGGGATATTTCTACATTATCAATTAGGTTGCTGTTGTTTGTGAACACCAAATCTAGGCAGTTGTTTTGTCTTGCGTTTTCAGTTATTGTGTTACATAAATTCATCACCAGAGCTAGTAGCATTTTACCTGCTCCTGGCCTTCCCATGTGCCCCCCCTTGTCCTGATGTACACATTTTTTCCTATCCTTTTATATTTCATGAAGGGGAAATTAAAATCAGCACAGAGAAACATATTTGGGTTGGAGAGTGTAGATCTTTTACCCAGTTTCTTACCTCTGTAATGGAATCAGAGCATTTTGAGGTTGGCGTATTTGGGGATCTGTACACTACAATTAGTACCATATTTAATTTTCAACTTTTGCTGCTACACATTCTACGTAGTTGTTTGAGGTACTTATAGTCATTCTGCCATTATATACAGGGTGTCCCATAAGTCCGGCATCATAGGAGAAATTCATATTTTTCTATTTCTACAAACCATAATTCATATGCTCGGGATGCCAATTTCCCGTCCACCATTCTGTTCAGTGACGAGACTGTTTTTTATGGAAATGGTGAGGTAAATCGACAGAACACCCGCTACTGGTCTCAAAACAACCTTCACTGGTACCTCTTCAAAGGAACAAGGTGCATCTCGGGTGATGGTATGGTGTGGCATTTGGAAGGATCGCATCAAAGGCCCCCCTTTTTCGATGAACATGTCACTGAGGCACCTACCTACGTATGCTCAAGGAAGAAGCATTTCCCAGTGTCTTGAACGAAGAAGGAAATTTCCCAACATGTTTCCAGCAAGACGGCGCTCCTGCACATTACAGCACCCAAGTAAGGGAATACCTGTACCAACAATTCCCTGTCATTGGATAGGACGTCGAGGGCCTGTGGAATGGCCAGCTAGAAGCCGGATCTCACGCCACTAGATTTTATCTCTGGGGCCACTTGAAAGCGCTGGTATACGCAGAGAAAAGGAGGAGTGTTGAACATTTGCAGCAGCGCATTATTGGGCATGTAACACCATTACTCCTGACATCATTCACCGTGTGCTTGCTGACTGGGTATCACGTCTGAATTTGTGTATTGAAACAATGGTAGACATATTGAGCACGTTCTGTAAATAAAAGCTTTTGTTTTGCCTTTTTTTATTATTTTTCCCATGATGCCGGACTTATGGGACACCCTGTATATATATATATATATATATATAGTGTCCCATAAGTTCGATCTCGTAGGAAAATTTATTTTAAATTAAATTTACAAAAGTAATAGAAGAACAATCAAATGTTCAAACTGATGTCTTGTTTTGGGACCTTGTTGTTGCAGGTAGAATAACAGCAATGGCTAATATGGAAGCGGGTTACACTCCTCAGGAAAAAGCCTCCGCCTAGATGTAATAATAAATTATCATATACAAAATTAAGTTCCGTTACATTTATTACATTTACAATATTTATATTGCAAGGTCAGTATTTGTCACTAGATTTAGGGCAGTCACAAAAAAAAAAGAAATAAAGAAAACCCTTTGCCTGTCCAAAGGGTTTCAGGGTTACCGAGACGATTTTGGTATGAGGAAGTATGGTTGCAAGAAATGAAAAATGTGAAAAATGTTAGTATTATAGGAGTATTAGGGTGTCTGACCAGCAATAAAAAAGCGTGTATCACATTTGATGCACAGAGCAATAAAACTAGTAATTATTAGTCGTACGTTCTGCGCATCACGTGTGAAGCACACTCAAGAACACTTTTTTTTAATCTAAAAGTATTTTCTACACTAATCATTGCTCTTGCACTAATCATTCTTTCTTGTTGAATTAGCTGAAGCATTGCTGAATGAAGGCAGAATTTTAGTCGCTGACAATTGGTACAGCAGTATCGAGTTAGCAAATTATTTGAAAAAGAAAAATACAGAATACTGTGGGACTATAAGGAGAGGGCGATCGGTTACCTGCGTGCCGCCGGCTTGCTCGATCAGGGTGGGCTGATCGGCTAAACAACAACAACAACAACAACTATGAGAAGATATAAAAGTGGAATACCAGCTACAATAAAATCTGCAAAACTGAAAAAAGGAGAAGTAAAAGGAGCAGTAAATAAGGACGGAATTAGAATAATGAAGTTTCAGGATAAGAGAGAGTCTTCATGATATCAACCGCAAGGTACTGTTTGAATGTATGAGCATTGCATTATTGGATAGTTGGGTCCTTTTCAATAAGTTTTACAGTGTAAAGGACATCAAGCTATCACCATATACAAAATCAGTAGCAATGTCGCTGCTTGGTATTACTGAAAAAAGCGAAGTGACCAAACCAATCAGGATAGAGCATAAACTAAAGAAAATTGCTTGTGCATCACATATGATACTTTATACGCCTTGTGCATCATATATGATACTCAAATGCATAAGATCAGTCTAATTCATACATTCTGCATCAAAGAAGGCTTACTTTTCATCCGTTTGAAATAAAGCATTAAAAATATCTGAAATGTGCATCATATGTGATGCACAAGCGTCTCAGCCTAGCGCCTCGTGTATCACATGTGATGCACGACAGGAAAAGGGTTAATATCATAAAACAGTCCAGTGCCTTATTAAATGGTACATTTTACGATACCATACGCGCAAAACCTGGGAAAGTGCCCAGTAATTTTAAAATTAAATCAGTAAGCGTTGAATTATCAAAACATTGTTTACATATCAAAACTAATTTTAAGTACAGTATGTCATTTAAAATACAATGATTTAAATTACTTGAAAGCTCTCTCTCATTATTTCTTGCCTCCAGACTTAAACTGATTGGAAAAGTATCTTAGATAGGCATACTTGCCAACATTTTGAAAATTAAAAGCTGTAGGATTTGTAATCAATGCTAGGGGGTCCGTGAGAAATTTTTGAAAATCTAGCCTTAAATGATGCACTCTAGTGCATTCTGAGCATAAAAGGTTTGATACTTGTATGTTGCAAATTTGCATAGCCTTCAAATCGGTGGCCTACCACCTAAATCGGTAGGGTTGGCAAGTATCGATATGTACCTTTTCTCTCTATATTTTGCCAGTTTCTTGAAAAGCACCTTGTATCTTTGATACGCAATAAGCTAGTATTCTGAATGCAAGACGCATTTCTTAGTGTATCTTGCCTATCTCTGATAATTACCAACCTAACCTAGCTTAACTTAATCAACCCAACCTAACATCTTACTAAGCAACTATTATGAATTTGGTCTCCGAACTGCGTTTGGATTCTGGAAATTTGCTGAAAACTTATCAGGTTAACTTACCAGGCGTTGTAGATTATCAATACAAATTTCTGGAGTGGAGTCTACTGATTTTAACAGAGGTTGTGGGTATTTAGAACTTCATTTCAGCTGGACTTTTTTGTTATTTTAAATTAATTAAAGGTTTGTGGAACTTTAGTATTGAGCCGATGGTAACGAACTTAATTGTAAGACCAGGAAGTTATTTCACGATACACAAGTTAAAAGCGAAACTTTACTTCTTGAAGGATCGTTTCTTACTAAGGATGTACGACGATTCCAAGATACAGAGGTAGAGTGGTTGGTTGATTTGCGGAATCAATGATTGTTTAGTTGGATAGAAGTTGCTTGTGGCTGATTTGGGTGGTTTATTTACGGGTTGTGATGTTCTGGCTGAAACGAGACGGCCGCGAGATGTCCATCTTCCAAATTTACTTACTTCGATCTTGCAAATTATACCACTCACTGACACTCCAAATTGAAATCAAATTCAGAAACGGACATATGATGAACGAATGCATAAGTAACAAAACTGTACTGTAACTTAAATGAGGCTTATAAATGTTAACTTATTCCGTGGACATCCAAGCACAAATTTCTCACCCACTTTATACAAAACACATTGGATATCACATTTCGTACAAATTACAGTACAGCCCTTTAAATTGTAAGCAAGCTATCAAATTCACTTTCATTTTATATATAGGTCTTATTAAATTTCTGAATGTTCACATACATCCTTTCATCGAGGTTGTTCACTAAACAGTAAACTAATGAAATTATGACATATGCATAAAGAATATACAGGATTGGTAGATATTATGATGTCATTGAAATGGGCGGAATTTTGATTATTTCGACTTTGCTAACAATCTGGTGACCATGAAACTGCATACTCATATAAATGTAATTATACACCCATAATTAAGTTAATAAAAATCTCCACCCTCTTATATATCAACTATGCTTTTATAACTTATATTATAATATATTGTTCGTTTTTAACATTTTTAGTACTGATGGAAATTTTTTCGAAACATTTGCAAATAAAACTCCAATATATACCCACTATTCGTTCTCGATATATATATATATACGAGGGGCAGTCAAAAAATAAGTTTACACGGCGTATAATTTCGTAACTAAAGGACCTACATTGATTATGTTTGTATCAGGTGAATTCGTTAATCATTGTTAGCAACACCACGTCGATTCGGCTGCCATCTACTATACATTGGTTATATGAGTCAGTTGAACATGGTGGCTCGACTGGAACAGTGCCCTACCCTACGGAGCAGTCCAGGACGTTTACGTTTAATGGCCGCTCGTAAACGCTCCAGTGTTGAACAATATGCAGCTGCATTGATTGTTCTGCCTTTTTGCATGAAGTCTGCGAGCAAAACGCCTTTGTGGTCCCAAATCACGGTAACCATCACTTTGCCAGCGGACGTCGCAATCTTGAACTTCTTTGGTCGCAGGGACCCAGGGTGTTTCCATTCCATGCTGGCACGTTTTGTTTCCGGAGTACGGTGATGAACCCATGTTTCGTCTCCTATGACAATGCGCTCGAGAAATTCTTGACCACTGACAGACTCGGAATATCGTTGCAGAAATGACAGGGCACTGTTCGAGTCGAGCCCCCATGTTCAACTGACTCGTATAACCAATGTACGGTAGATAGCAGCCGAATCGACGTGCAGTGTTGCCAACAATGATTAACGAATTCACCTGATACAAACAATCAATGTAGGTCCTTTAGTTACGAAATTATACGCCGTGTAAACTTATTTTCTGACAGCCCCTCGTGTGTGTGTATATATATATATACAAAGGTGAGCACCCGGGCCTCAAAAAGGACCGACGGTCCCGGTCCTTGCCTCAAACTGGAACGACGGTCCCAGTCCCGGTCCTTTCTGAAGATAGGACCTAGGAACGACTCGGTCCTCGGTCCTTATATATATAATATAAGTGAAAAATTTGATTAAAATGAAAAATGAAATTAAAGACACCGGAAATCTTTAATTTTATTAACGTAAATTATAATTAATACAATACATAAATGATGAAAAAAAGTTATTAAGTTAAATGCTTGAGTTTCCCTTCAAGAAGACTAGCATTTCAAAATGGCTGTCACTGAGCCCTGACCTTTTCGGCTTGAGGACGTCCTTCCCCAAAGAGAAGACAAGTTTCAGTTCAGTCTCAGTCTCTTTCCGAGTCTTCTGGAGGAAACGATCCATCTTCTTTAGAACTTCAAATAATCACTAAAAACACTAAAATCACTAAAAAAGACCGTGCGGAATTGCTAAAAAATGGACCGTCGCTCCTCATTTCGGTCCTCACTGAGAAAAGGACCGACTTTCCCGCTCACGGTCCTTAAAAAGGACCGAGTTCCTGGAATTCGGTCCTGCCCACCTTTGTATATATATATAAGCTTGTATAAAGCTTTCCTGTTTGAATGTTACCCTTTTAGTTCTTCCTATTTTTGTTCGTTGGCCTCATCGATTTTTCCTGAAGTCGTTGTGCAGGAACTACGGCTGCTTGTTTTTGCTTGCAGGGTTTAATGGGGTTGTGTAACCTCTTTTGCAACACTTAGATTCTATTTTCATATGACGAATAGGGTAGGTTGATTTTGGAACTGTGATCTTGGACTAGTCTAGATAGAAAGGTATTAATGTATAAAAAACGTTGCACCAACTCATATTTGTGAAAATGATTGTATTTTTTGAGGATTGTTAATTATTTTTAAGTTGTAAAATTGCCGAATTTTACACGTAAAATCGCGCGCGCGGCATTCGCGCAATGTAAACAAACAAAATATCGGACCTTATTTCATCAAAATAATCAATTAAAATTCGGCTTTTTTAACAAAACGATGCTTGAAACTTATTGTAAATGCATTATAAATGTTTATTAGTGTATTATTTTGTATTTTTTAATGATATTTACCTATAAATTGTGAATTGAATTAAGTTATTTTATGATGCGTTCATTTAATTGTGTTTATTTTCAGATATTTCATAAAAATGGGTAAAAAACGGAAGTCTGCAGTGTTAACTCGAAGTGATAGTGCCAAAAAATTCAGTGGCCAGCCTTCCCCTTTGGATAAAACAGAGCCTCCTACCCTCCGCCAAGTTATTCAGTACAGTTATTTCCTCCAAAACAGCCACCCGGACTTGAAAGACTATGATATTGCTAAAATGATAGCAAAGGATGTGATTCAGATCTGGCAGGCAGTGAACCCGCGGCTGCCCCTGTATGAGGAATATTATGTAGTGAAATTGGTGGATAAAGTGTGCTTCAAGAAAGCAAAAGAGATAAACAGGAAATCTCTTTCTACAGCCCAAGAGCAGAATCTGGAGGAAAAGCTGGATAAACTTTTTGACATTTCTGCTTGCACCTGTAAGCTACCTGTTCGTCCCTGTGATGACAATGCCGTGAAGTGCAAGAAAGAAAATTGTCAAACACAGCACATAATCTGCACTTGTCAATTAGATTGATGTGTCTGTGGACCAGAGGTGCTTACCCTCCAGAACTACAGGATAAGCTTTACCAGGCCATCAAGTTCATTGTGGAAGTGTATGCAGTCAGTTGGTTTGAGATCAAAAGGGACAGCAAGTTCCACAATCAGCAGCTATACATCTTCAACATGATCCAGAGGATCAAGCAGCAGTCTGAAGAAATCCAGGGTGTTGCTTTCAAGAACCTGAAGTACAATGCTTTTGCCTTGCTGCCCGAGAATGTGCTGTACTCCATGATGAAGTCTGATGACTTGGAAGTGAGAGAAGCTGCTCTCAAGAAAATTCTGTCCATCAGGTAAGCATTTATTAATTTTAAAAAATGTGAAATTTTTTTTTATTATGGGGATTTATTTAATAAAAAAAAGGCCCGAGTTCTATAAATCCCCATAATCGAATTTTTTCACATTTTCCTATCCCAATTTCCCCCTTCCCCTCTGATAATGGAAATAATCTTACCTTCTTTCTGAAAAAAAATTCGATTATGGGGATTTATAGAACTCGGTTTTTTTTTTTTTTTTTTTTTTTAAAGTTTAATTTAAATCAGCAATTCTGAGACTAATAGGGATTAAATCTTAAACTGGAATAAAAAATAAATTAATTATTATTCTTTCAGAAGTGGGAAGCCAGCCAAGAAGAGGCTGAAGAAGATCACAGCCATCAACATTGAAGCTACCCACTGGTCAGAACTAATCAACCTTTCTCAAAGTGGCATCTGTGAACCTGCTCTCACAGAAGACTTTTCTGACCAGGAGCTTCAAGAAGCATTGCTGAATGGTACCAAGCTGGAGCTGCCTGATCTGCCTTCACATTCTCAGAGTGTTGAAAGGGCCGTGAAGCTGACATCTGAAGCTTCCCATACTGTTTATGGACTCGAATCAAGGCACAAACACATTCTGGCCAAAGCCCTAAGCCGCCAGATGAGGCCTTCCTTTGCTTCTAAGGGCTCTTACAGTGAAAATTATGATGATCTTGGGATCTATATGTGTCTATTTGACTCTGTACATGTTTTTTTTAACTTTTTTTCAATAAAATTGTCTTTTTTCAGGATTTTTTTATGAAAATAGCATGTTTTTTTCGGCCGAAAATTGCGAAAATGTGGCATTTTTCGGTACGATTTTTTGACGATTTTTGAAACGGTTTCCTCAAAAAACGGTTAAAGCTAGGGATCTGAAATTTTTTGTCAGTTATTATCATATTAAGCCCTGACTATCTCGACTAGTCCAAAGTCGATATCTAAAAAAATGCTGAAAATCAACCTACCTTAATGACGAAGGGGACCTACAGCTTTACGTAGGAGCCGAATCACGGGTCGCTACATTACCTACATAATTTGGAGGCAGAGGACGGTTTCCCATCGAACTATTGCCCAGACCCACTGTCGCTTAGCTTCGCTGATTGACAAGAAGCAGTGTTACGAGACTGGCTACGACGTAGCTCTCGCCTGTATGTTTTGGGTTGTACACCGGCCGTTTCGGAAAGAACCTTTCTTTCTCTATCTAGATGTTACATTTCATGCGAACCCTGCTCGTGTTCATTCTTCCCGACTTACACGAACTGATATCCTGTCTAATAAGATATACGAGATATACAAGTAAAGTGAAATGGGATAAATTTATATAGTGCTTTCATTTTGATGAACAAACTCTGCTACGAGCGGTAAACAATGTTAGCAAGATGGAAGTTTTTAAGGACTTATTAAATTGTCCTCCGTACTCACATGAAAAATAAGCAAATGATACGCATTGGAAGCAATAAGTAAAGAAAATATACAGTATTTTATTTGGTAACAATATGACTTCGCAGTATAACTTACGATATACATCCTATTACAGAATTAAAGCCTCAAGAAATAATAAATATAAGCACCGAAAGATATCACACAACAGTCTCCCTTTTAAGATTTAATTCATTTTAAATTAGTAACGACGCGAAAGGATTCCAACCGAATTACCTGTCGGCACAGCAGTGGATCCCAAACTATTTGAAACAAAGGGCATTTACACATTCGGTCAGCCTACGGTGTGTCGCAAGAAGACAGGTTTTAAAGGTAAATAAGTTACATTTAAGACATTAAAATTAACGAAACAGATGCTAAACTACGCAAATGTTGCAATAAAAATGTTACGCTTCCATTTTGTGGCAGTCAATGATGGCGAAGCAGCAAAACATCTCAAAAGTAAGTAGAGTATTTTATCCACAAAGAAAACATTTATGATTTACACCACCTCGTCATACGGTGGGAATGGTGTGGGTGGTGTGGGGGATTATCAATCTGTACCACCTCAATCTCGCCCTGTGGCAATTATTCTTATCCCCTATATCCAATACACTGGGTACAGTGGGGGAGGGGGATTAGATTACGAGCCAAGAGAGATCCGCGCTCTAGAGTCCAGATGTAACATTGGTTACCAAAGTCAGCATTACACATGGGCGAAAAGACAGGTGTGAGCCAAAAACGGGAAACGAATAAATGGGAAGATATAACCCTGTCGCAAGGACCTTACTCGCCGCATCAAAAACCTAAGGCCTAACTCTCTTCTTGATTTATCTGAAACAATTTGCTTTCACAATCTTAATCGATTTAAAAACTTTAACAACAACAATAATATACCTTTCTCCCATAATTTGTTCAAACGACAAACGACTGATATGCCTGACATATATATATATATATATATATATATATATATATATATATATATATATATATATATATATATATATGGTGGCCCAAAATTCACAATCGGATCGGCTTCCCTCAAATCTAGCTTGCGACGTAACAAACCTGCAAATTTAAACCCATCAGAGAGAACATGGTGGAGTTCATATAGAATTTGTTGATGTGAGGTTTGCATCCCTTAAACATCATACTGTAAAAATAATAAAAGTAAATAAATATATTTCACCCAATTGTGACTTAGTTCACTGCATATATATATATATATATATATATATATATATATATTCTAACTGCAATCACGCAGTATAATTAACGTAAAGAACGACGCTTGTATAGGAGAATATTCCGCGCAAGATGAGAGAGAGAACGAAACATTTTTCATTTGTTTCGTTCTCTCTCTCATCTTGCGCGGAATATTCTCCTATACAAGCGTCGTTCTTTACGTTATATATACAGGGTGTCCCAGAATTAACTATTTCAATGAAATCGGACAAATTTTTTAAAAACACACTTTTATTTATGTTTATCATGTTTAATATGTGTTAAAAATGTATAAATTTCTAAATTTTTTCATAATTTTATTTTCATAATTTTTTCATAGTTTTCATAGTTTTATTTTCATTCTCTTTCAGAACCCTATTAATAATGAATACACAAGAACGCATCTTTGTTGTAACATCCCGTATCAAAGCCTTTTTCATCAGTGTCGAACGCAAGATTCTATGAACTGTTGTCTTGGATATGTTGAGTCTTCGACCGGCCTCCCTAACCGAAGTTGTTGGTTCATCCTCAAACAATTGTCGTACCTGTTCGGTACTGTTACGTGCTGTCCTTGGGCGTCCTCTTCCCACCTCGTCGTGTACGGATCCAGTTCTTTTAAATTTGTTCACAAGTTCACGAATCGCTTTGTCTGTAGGACCGGTTCTGTGGAATCTTCTTGTAAATTTTTCTCTGATTTCATTACATTGCATTCCTTTGATACGGGATGTTACAACAAAGATGCGTTCTTGTGTATTCATTATTAATAGGGTTCTGAAAGAGAATGAAAATAAAACTATGAAAAACTATGAAAAAATTATGAAAATAAAATTATGAAAAAAATTTAGAAATTTATACATTTTTAACACATATTAAACATGATAAACATAAATAAAAGTGTGTTTTTAAAAAATTTGTTCGATTTCATTGAAATAGATAGTTAATTCTGGGACACCCTGTATATATATATATATATATATATAGGGTGGCCCAAAAGGTACCTACCAAGTTTAAGCCTTTATTTTACCAAAACTACTGAGTACAAAGATAGTTCAAACGCCATTCAAATCAGCATCTCAAGCCATTTACACGACAATGTGTTCGATGTGTTGTCCCTCCACTGCGACGATTTTTCGCAACCTCATCCCAAAATTCGATACCACGCTGTGGAGAACCTCTGTCGGAATGTCGACGATTTGACGTTCAATCGATGATTTCAGCTCCTCCAAAGTCTTTGGGTTGCTCTGGTAAACTCTATCTTTGAGGTATCCCCACAAAAAGAAGTCTCACGGGTTGAGATCAGGCGAATACTCAGGCCAATCAATGCCGTTTCCATAGTGCTTCCGATAGTTCAAACCAATGACATTCTCTCCAAACTGATGTTAAACAAATGGCGTGAGTAGTATAGTGTGTCAGCAAATTTCCATAGAATTCTATTAATTCGTTTCGGAGAAAATGTAAGTTAATGTTGGTAGGTACTTTTTGGGCCACACATATACACATATATATTTCACAATTAAACACGTGAAATGAATGAATGAATGATGCAAACCATACCTCATTCCCTGACGAGGTGTACTTCTGAA
Organism: Bathynomus jamesi; assembly: GCA_023014485.1. Lineage (NCBI taxonomy): Eukaryota > Metazoa > Arthropoda > Malacostraca > Isopoda > Cirolanidae > Bathynomus > Bathynomus jamesi. The sequence continues at coordinate 98,747 of JAJOZX010011366.1, forward strand.
TACACGAAAGGCTTTGGAATCATTTTTCTTTTTCCCTGTGGGTTTGAATTAATATATATATATATAATATATATATATATATATATATATAATATATATATATATATATATATATATAAGCAAATTTATTCTTACAATAATGGACTTAAATCGTCATTTGATATTCTTGCCCCTGCCTTTTAAAACATTTTCACTTAATAATACATGTTAAAGCTATATGTAAATATAAAAAGTTTATGACTATTGAAATTACTAATTTCAGGGTTCCCTTTTCAACTTATTCCCCATTTCTTCATCAGTTTTCCTTCTGTAATGATAGTCGAACATTTTGAAATCTTTCTCGTATACTCTCATCAGGCCTCGGAATTGATTATCGGTCAGAGAAGAGACGTAACTGTCTACTAACGACGAAGTTTTCGACGGAACTACTGACGGGAATTTCACTTGACTGGGAGCATTAATCTCCTCCAAAATGTATTCGGCATCTTTTTTCAAAGTCTCGTATTTTCCGATGAGGTTGTACCTGAAATAATTCAACGATGGTAAGAGAAGGTTAACAACTTAACATACATTAACGGTTGGTGTTCTCTCTTCTTTTCATTCATCATCAGTTCATTAATTAAACTTTACTACTATTGTTGTAAGATTATCATATATCTAGTGATTTGTTGTGGTTTTGAAGAATATTTGGACGAGTGTTCTTATTGCTCCTATTTCATCGAGAGTAGAAATCGAAGCATTAAGGAAGTATATAATGTAGACTAGGAGTAACCAAACTTTTTTTTTGTCTAGGAATCACTCGTATTTCTGACTACACAACGCGAGCCACAATAACAGAAGACGAGTCTCGTGATAAATGTAATATACCCAGCTCGATTAAACATATTCATCTACCAACTGTGAGCTAATGTGCCTCAGACTTTAGAAAGTAAAAATAGTTCTATTTATGAAATAAAAATAAACTAAGATAAAGTTAGCAGTGAATTAAGCACATTGAAATAATTTGAGACTTCTAATACAACAAAAGCAAGTTTTTTTAAAGAGAAAACCTTTATTACAAAATGTGCTTCGATTTTGTGAACGAAAACTCCGAATCAGCTGTCGAATTTAGACTTTTATCTAATTCAATGAGCTCCAACTGTTTTGCAACGTTACCTAAATAGCAAGTATACTCACACGGTGGATCAACTTCGCTATTTGGTTGGCCCATTCCTGATTTAGAGGATATATGAACTAACAAATAACTAAAATCTCATTATACAGGGTGTCCCGTAAGTCTGGACCCATAGGGATTTATAATATATTTTTTATTATGTTATTATTATATTTTATTATTATTATTTATTTTTATTTTTTATTATGATTTTTATTTGTGGGGCCACTTGAAAGCCAAAGTGTACGAGGTCAAACTTCAGAACATTTTCCACCTTAAAGCACGCATTGTGGAGGCGTGTCAAGAAATTTCTGCGACTGTGATTCAGAAAGTGCTGTCGCAGTGGAGATTGCGTCTTCAACTATGTGTGCGACACAACGGCGGACACTTTGAACAGATTATGTAATAAATTTTTGGACTATTTTGTAATTTTATTATTTTTCCCTATGGGTCCAGACTTACGGGACACCCTGTAGATTTTCTTCTAGAAATTACCTTTACCACTACAGTCCTAAAATGAGTGAAATGCTGCCCGGAAAAAATTACTAAAATAAGGAGTCACATACCTCCATTCGGCCTATTACATTATCGCTCATAATGATGAGTATTCGTCGAGAAATATTTCAGTTATATTTGTCCTTATCTTTTGTGCCATGCATAGGATAGTTATGAAAAGTTTATCTTTAGTTCTGGAAAAATTTAACAAATAAAAAAATGAGTTAACACTAACATATAATGTAAAAAACCTCAAAGATTTTGAGGAAAAATAAAAAAGTTAAAATGCAAAAGTATTCGTACATTTATTTACAAAATTATTTAATACTTTGTATGTCCACCTTTTACTTGAATAACTTCAGTGATTCGTTTCGGGTATTTTTCTACAAGTTTTCGACTTCTCCCAGTAGAAATTTTAGCCCATTCTTCTAAAGAAAATTGTTGCAATTCATGCAGATTCGAAGGGTTTCTCTTGCGGACAGAGTTTTTCAAATAAAATCATAAATTCTCGATTAAATTGAGATCTGGGCTTTGATTGGGCCACTCGAGAAGCTTGAAATTCTTTTGTTCAAACCATTTCTTTGTGCTCTTACTTTTATGTTTTGTATTATTATCTTGTGCAGCACCCATCTGCGACCCATTCACAACTCCCGAACTGAAGGCAAAACATTTTTCTAAAATTTCCTGATATTTCTTCGAATTCCAGATTCCATTCATGACAAGCTTTCCTGGATCAGAAGCATTAAAGCATCCACAAAGAAGCAAACTACCACCACTATATTTAACCGTAAGGATTTTTTTTTCCTCTCGAATGCACTATTTGATTTTCGCCAAACATACCGTTCCTGGTTGTTCCCAAATAATTCAGTTTTGATCTCGTCTGTCCAGAGAACTTTCTTTTAGAATGTAAATTCATCATTTTGATAATCTTTAGCGTACTTTAAAAGAGCTTCTTTGTGCACATTTTGTAGCAGAGGTTTTCTTGGTGCACCTCTTTCATGCAGACCATCCTTTCTTACTGTACTGCGTACAGTAGAGCGATGGACATCGATCCTAGACAGTCTTTATGTTTGATAAATATTACCGGCAGCCACTCATGGATTCGCAGCAGCCATTTTTTTCAATCCGCCTAGCTGTACGTTCTGAAATCCTGCAAGGTCGTCCACACTTTGATCGAGTTTTGGTTGTTCCAAAACCTTTCTGTTTCTTTATAACTGCAGCAACCGTCATAAATAGAATTCGAAGTAGTTCTTCTATCTTCCTATAACTCTTTCCAGACTTCTATGCAGCAATACCAGATCTATTAAGATCTGTAGACAGCACTTTACTACGACGACCCATTGCTTACTAATGACTTGTAGAGTCATCCGTTTTTCATGAAGATTTACAAAGAAAACTCTAGAATTCAGAATTGCCAACAGTCTCTAATCACTAAATAGCCAACTAGCGATAAAAATTTAAATTCTTCAAGCCTAAGGTAGATACAATGTATTAAATAATTCTGTAAATATGTACAAAAACTTTTGCATAACATAACATAATAACCTTTGGTTAGCTTCCGTCCCCCAAACGAACGATAAACTTTTCATAATTATCCTATGCATGGTACAAAAGATAAGGACGAATATAACTGAAATATTTCTCTGTATGAATACTTACGAGCGCCACTGTATCTAAAAAATAAAAACGTTCTAACCTTGTTTTTTAAGGTTAAACGTGAATCGGCCCCATAAACATATTTGTACCTGATGTCACAAGGGTGACACAGCTGCATGAAGGGTGCCCAGTGTTCATTGAGGAGCTTCGGATCACGGTCGTACGTTTGAATCATGTATTGCACAAACTCTGAGAACTTCACCCCATTTCCTTTTGGTGAAATTTTCTTGTTTTTGCGAAACTTCTTCAAAATGGCGACGCCAAAGCGTTGCTTAAAGTAAGCCGAAGACGTATAATTCATGACGAATTTGTTGCGATAGGCGGAAAGAATTCTCTCGATAGGATGGCGAACGAAAAGAAATTTATCATAGGTCTTAAGACGATCCACTATAGCGTGCCCCTGTAATCAATAATTATTATCAATGTACTGTTATTATACCTACATAAAGTTGCAATGGGACTAGGAATCAGGGGGGTTTACCTGCAAGTCACTAAGCTTTAAAAAGACATTTTCCCTGTGCACACTATCTGCTGGAATCTGATTCAGTTTCGTGAAATTCTTGTTATTCAACAACAAAAGTATTTTTTTCCAGTTCGTGCAAGCTACCTGCGAATGAAAAAAATCTTCAGCCAAAGGTAAAAGACGTCACATGAGCATGTGTCAATCATGTGGGAGTAATTTAAATCTATACAAGCTATAATTATATGATCTATAAGTTGGATATAATGAAGCGAAGTCTGGAACAAAAATACTTCATTGAAACGTCTCAATTATTTGACAATAGTCCAAATGGTAAATTCACCCATTTAGGTTTGATACCATAAAAAATGCATAGTTAGTAAAATCACTCTGTGAGAATAAACAGTTTGGTCTGGTTGTCAAACAATTAGGAGTGTTAGGTTTATAGTATTTGCATGCTTTAACTAAAACTAACCTGTAATCGATACAAGTTTGCTAAACGATAAATTGCAAGTCACTGCTAAAATAAACTCTTACTTTTGGTACGTAGCAATACAAGAATTTATGCTTATCATTGACGAGGATATTGCGAAGCAGATGTGGGTTGAGTGCCAACGTTTGGTATCCATTTTCTTCCGAAAATTGATTACGAACCGAATCCAAACTGCAGACATCCGCCATTTGGCTTCTCCTACGAAGGAAGACGTCATCTCTCAAAAGGCGAAGTTTCACCGCTTGAATCGAAAGTAAAATATTTAAATTATAAATTTACATCAGAATGTACTAGGGGCACTCAATATATTTTCCCCACCCTTTTTTCTTAGCTAAATAATAGGCCATGGGGCTGAAATGTCTTTTGGCCGTAAGTTTGAACTTTCTGCGCTTCACATAACCGGATTTTTCCAGTTTGAACCTCCCCCCTTTGGATAAAACCGCTTATTTAAACGCACTTGTATAAAACCGATGGTTAACACAGTTTCGAAAATGGCGTCTGAAAGTGATGTGCATCGTAAACAGAGCTGTTATCGAGTTCTTAACCGCAGAGAAGAAAACAGTTGAAATATTCACAAACGTCTAGAAAACGTTTACGGAGATGCTGTTGTTGATCGAAGCACAGTTGGATGCTGGTCTAAACGTGATATCATCGGAGAGAGGGAGAGCCAGCCTCGAGGATGAGCCACGCAGCGGTCGCCCGGCATCGGCTGTGACATCTCACACTGTGCAACGTGCTAACAGTGTCATTCGATCAAATCGGCACGTCACATACAAGGAGCTATCACTGGAGCTAGGAATTAGTGAAGGAAGTATGAATACGATAATTCAGCAACTGGGATACTCAAAAGTGTGTTCACGGTTTGTTCCTCGCGAACTGACTGAAGATCACAAAGCCCAAAGAAAAGAAATTACTTGACTCGTTGGTTCGAGACGAGACAGAAGGGGATGACTTCTTTTCACGAATTGTGACTGGGGATGCGACTTGGGTAAACCACTTTGAACCTGAAACAAAACGCCAATCCATAGAGTGGCATCATGCAGACTCCCACGCAAGAAGTTCAAAATAGCTCCCTCTGCAGGAAAGGTTATGGCTACCATCTTCTGGGACATGAAAGGAGTGATTCTGGTGGACATTTTGAAGAAAGGAGAAAGAATCAACTCAGAGGCATATATTGCTACCCTACAGAGACTCCAGATACGTATAAAGCGAGTTCGACTGGAGAGAAAACTGGAAGACGTCCTTCTTTTGCACGATAACGCAAGACCACACAACAGTTTGCAAACAAGAGAGGCCATCACAAAAATGCGCTTGACTGTGTTACCCCACCCTCCATACAGCCCGGATCTGGCACCGTCAGACTTCCATTTGTTTGGGCCAGTGAAGGATGCTATTCGTAGAAAAAAGTTTCAGTGACGATGAGGTTGTTCAGGAGGTTAAGAGGGGGCTCCAGCGGACTTTTACCAGCAAGGAATAAAGGCCTTTGTTTCGAGGTGGAGGAAAGCCGTAGAAAAGGATAGAGACTATGCGTTAAAGAGGTGTGCGTTTACTGTAGGTTACTTTGCAGCAGTATATAAAAACTTATTTTAATCGTAACGGACACCAGAGAATGGTGGACAGAATACAAAGAAAAATATAAATGAAAACCTGCATCCCTCGGCACAATGCAGTGACTATCATCAAATACCTTATGAGTACTATTCTAATACGTGACACTTAGTTAACTGACCCGACCGCAGCGTCACCTGATGGATGGAGTAGAATTCGTTAGCTACGTTTTATTATAGTGAGATACGCTATATTTGCCTTTCGTCATGCATAATCTATTCTGTTTTTTAAGGAAACAGATGACGATGGGAAAAAGAAATGGATTAGTACGTGTCATGCATCACTGTGATCATAGAAATTGGCAAAATTGGGAAATCTTTTTACTGCTTTCCTAAAGACAAGAAAATGTACGTCGATATTGTTGTAGATCTAACTCAAGATTTCCCTTTGTAGACAATAAGCTATTTTTGAGGTTGCTACTGCAGGCTCATGCTCATTACATTGAGTTTAGATGTACTACACTAATTTTAACACTATACCATACTAATTTTATAGTAACTCCAATTATACTAGTTTTAACAGGATTTGTAACGTAGTGACATATAAAAATATTGAGTAAGTAAATTTCACGGAGACCAGTTTTCTGACAAAGCCGAAGTTTGTTACAAAGTTCGTGATTGCCCGAAACTGGTTACGTGGAAAATGACCAGCTAATCTAAAACGACCACCTAACCTAGTGTAATCTGACCTCCGTGAATTTTAATATTAGCGCGAAATATTGTATAAAAAAAAACAATGAAGTTCAAAGCACTGATGTATATAGTTTTGGAAAAATTTCGTCTGCAAGCAAAACTTCTAAAAAGCAAAACAAATTATTTTGTAATGGCTGGATTTTGTTTCGGAAATTTTATTAGTGCCACCAAAAGAATAAAATAGTCAAGGAAATTTCTTCTTCTTCGGTGTTCTGACCGTAGGTCCAGTTCATGGCTCTACTCTGTCTTCCGCCATCCTCTTAAGGTCATAATAACTTTTCCCAACCTTCAAGTCGTCAAAACAACAATTTCCTCTTTCTTCCTCGTGGGTTTTTGCCCTCATATCCTCCCTCAACCACATTTTCAGCAGGCTTTCTCTTCGCAATATATGTCCTATCCAATTCTTTTGCCTTCGCGCTGTTATTTTGAGTAAACATTTTTCCTCTTCCACCTTACGCAAAACTTCTTCACTCCTCTGATGTTCTACCCAACTTATCTTCACCATTCTTCTCCAAGTCCACATTTCAAAGCTTTCTAACAGTTTCTTGTCTGTTGCTTTTAGGGTCCATGTTTCCGCACTCTACAGAACTACGCTCCATATGAAGCTCTTTACTAGCCATTTCTTCATCTTCAGGTCCAGATTGCCTGTGAGCGTCCTTTTCTTTTTGTTGAGAGCTGCTTTTCCTATAGCAATTTTACTTCTCACTTTGTTACAATCCCCATTGCAAGATATAACACTTACTAAATACTTAAAATGTTTTACTTCTTCGAGTGTTTGCTTCTCAATACGTATAACTGTTTCTGATTGTTCCTTCTTTGCAATCCTCATCACTTTCGTTTTAGGCACGTTAACTTTCATTCCAAAGTCACTTGTTATCGCAACCAAACTATCCACTATTCGCTGGAGTCCTTCTTGTGTGCTGCTGGTAAGGGGCTTGTCATCCGCAAACCTGACTGCTTTAACCAGTTAACCTCCTAGTTTAATTCCTTTGTCGAGGTCTAAAAGAGCTTCTCTCACCATTGCCTCTGCATAAATGTTGAACAGTACTGGGGACGGAACAACCTTTTCTGACTCCCCTACTAAGTTACTCCAGGCTTTGACTCCCCATCAACAGCGCAAACTGTAACAGTCTGACCGAGATATAGCTGTTTAATCAATTTTCGATCTCTGCAATCAACGTTTATGTTCGTTAATATTTCCATTAGCTTAGCCCATTGAACTCTATCAAAAGCTTTCTCGAAGTCGATAAAACGCATGCATCTCTAAAATAATTTTTGATACATAACCAATCAGGCTTATAGTGCGAAAGTTTGAGCATTTGCTAGCTCCTGGCTTTTGGAGTATGGCGATCATCACTGTTCTCGAAAATTCTCTGTCCACTCGCCTTTACCATACATGTTTTTGCATAAAGTCTCTAGTTCCCTTCTAGCTTCGCCTTTCAGATGTTTCAAGAACTCCGCTGGTATGTCATCAGATCCAGTTGCTTTCCCATTCTTCACTTCTTTTATTGCCTCTTCAAATTCTCTTTCCAGCATGGGTGGTCCTAAGCAATCTTTATCCACTTCACTTTCATCCTCTATAGCTCTATGGGAATATCTGCTAGTTTGTTCTCCTTATCATAAAGTTCTTCAATATACTCAACCCTTCTTTTCCTCGTACCCTCCGGATTTTTCAATTTTCCGTCTCTGTTATAACATTACCTTCCCTTCTTCTATGATTAATTTCCTTTACTGTCTAGTAAATCAAGTCCGATCTTCCTCTTCCGTCGAAGTCTTCAATTTTCTGGCACTGATCTTGTAGCCACTTTTCTCTCGTTGTATCAGTTTCCCGCCTCAGTTTATTGTTTAATTGCCTGTACCGTTGTCGCCCCTCTTCTGCGTTGACGTTCTTACACTTTCGCTCTCTTCCATTGTTTCAAGCATTTCTGTGGTAACCCATGGTTTTCTTACTCCGTCCTTAACAAAACCAATGGTTTCTTCTGCACTCTCCTTTACTGCATCCCTTAGTTGCACCACTTTCTGTTGTTATCAGTATCCATGGATACATCATTCCTGATTTTCCTTATTTCTGTGTTGGTCTTGATGGTAATCATCATATTATTTCCGTTAGTTTCAATAGTTCGGTATTCCATCTTTTCCATACCTTCCTCGCTTGTACTCTTTTCAATCTCACGTTTGTATCCATTACAACGAGTGTGTGATCTGAATCAGCATGTGCCCCAGGAAAGGCTCTCGAATTCTTCATACCGTTTCTCTATGTCGGACTAGAATGTAGTCAATCTGATATCTTCCAGTATCTCCAGGCTTTTTCCACGTGTACCGCCTTCAAGGAAAATATAGAATAATGTAAATTAGTAAATTCGATGTTTTTAGAAATTTTGTTTGAAGGCGAACTATGTATGAAACTACTGTATATACATGATATACTTACAGATTTACAGGCTAACAAAGACCCTAAGATTCACTGAAGAGTAGTCCAAGAAGGAAATCAAGAAAAAGAAAGACATGAAAATAATAACTAATAAAAAGTCTCTCACATGCTCACACTCGTAAACGTGTGAAGTTTTCACACAGGAATAAAAGGGCTGTTCTCCTCGCGCCAACCACTACTGAGAGAAAAGGTTGTTGAAAGAAAATATATAGAAAAACAGGAAAAAGAATAATGAAAAGAACAGTATCAGAGTTCATTCAACACCATGCGTACACTTATCTCGTGTTGGCCTACCCAATTACGCATTACTGGACAGTAGAAAATAAAGGATAGTATGAAACGTTAGACTATGTAATCCAATCTAGATACACCATGCATTTTTAAGGGAAGGAACTTTTTGTTACATACAAAATCATTATTTCATCAATGCATCATTTCTTCGAGGAATGCCAAACGCCACCGTACTAAGAGACTGTCAGACTGACTATTTAAATTTACTTACATCGCCATCTTTCAGATTGAAATTATTTAAATAAGGGAGCACTGAGCCAGAGGCATCTCCAGCTGGTCAGCACACCCCAATTTAAAAATTACAGAATTACCCCCGAAAGTGTACATTATATAAGTGATTTTTATACCATTCTAAAGGGTGTCCCATAAGTCTGGCATCATAGGAGAAATTCATATTTTTCTATTTCTACAAACCATAATTCATATTTTTCTCTTTCTACAGGCCATAATGTCTGTGAGCAAGGAAGAACGAATCCAGATAATTCTACTCATAGGAAATCGGAGTCAGAGAGAGGCCGCTGATGAATTTAACAGACTGCATCCAGACCGCGAGCCAATAACACAGAGTTGTGTTAGCAGACTTGTTGCAAAGTTTAAGGAAACAGGATCCATAGAAGATAAACCACGCAGTGGACCTTCAAGGAGGTCCACTGACGATGATACAGCGACTGCTATCCTGGCTCATTTTAACAGAAGTCCCTAACAGTATCTAGCAAGCTATTTATACAAGAGCAAAAAGTACCTAACAAGCTATTTATACGAGCAAAAAGTACCTAACAAGCTATTTATACGAGAGCAAAAAGTACCTAACAAGCTATTTATACGAGCAAAAAGTACCTAACAAGCTATTTATACGAGAGCAAAAAGTACCTAACAAGCTATTTATACGAGAGCAAAAAGTACCTAACAAGCTATTTATACGAGAGCAAAAAGTACCTAACAAGCTATTTATACGAGAGCAAAAAGTACCTAACAAGCTATTTATACGAGAGCAAAAAGTACCTAACAAGCTATTTATACGAGAGCAAAAAGTACCTAACAAGCTATTTATACGAGAGCAAAAAGTACCTAACAAGCTATTTATACGAGAGCAAAAGTACCTAACAAGCTATTTATACGAGAGCAAAAGTATCTAACAAGCTATTTATACGAGAGCAAAAATATCTAACAAGCTATTTATACGAGAGCAAAAAGTATCTAACAAGCTATTTATACGAGAGCAAAAAGTATCTAACAAGCTATTTATACGAGAGCAAAAAGTATCTAACAAGCTATTTATACGAGAGCAAAAAGTATCTAACAAGCTATTTATACGAGAGCAAAAAGTATCTAACAAGCTATTTATACGAGAGCAAAAAGTATCTAACAAGCTATTTATACGAGAGCAAAAAGTATCTAACAAGCTATTTATACGAGAGCAAAAAGTATCTAACAAGCTATTTATACGAGAGCAAAAAGTATCTAACAAGCTATTTATACGAGAGCAAAAAGTATCTAACAAGCTATTTATACGAGAGCAAAAAGTATCTAACAAGCTATTTATACGAGAGCAAAAAGTATCTAACAAGCTATTATACGAGAGCAAAAAGTATCTAACAAGCTATTTATACGAGAGCAAAAAGTATCTAACAAGCTATTTATACGAGAGCAAAAAGTATCTAACAAGCTATTTATACGAGAGCAAAAAGTATCTAACAAGCTATTTATACGAGAGCAAAAAGTACCTAACAAGCTATTTATACGAGAGCAAAAAGTATCTAACAAGCTATTTATACGAGAGCAAAAAGTACCTAACAAGCTATTTATACGAGAGCAAAAAGTACCTAACAAGCTATTTATACGAGAGCAAAAAGTACCTAACAAGCTATTTATACGAGAGCAAAAAGTACCTAACAAGCTATTTATACGAGAGCAAAAAGTACCTAACAAGCTATTTATACGAGAGCAAAAAGTACCTAACAAGCTATTTATACGAGAGCAAAAAGTACCTAACAAGCTATTTATACGAGAGCAAAAAGTACCTAACAAGCTATTTGTACGAGAGCAAAAAGTACCTAACAAGCTATTTAGACGAGAGCAAAAAGTATCTAACAAGCTATTTAGACGAGAGCAAAAAGTATCTAACAAGCTATTTAGACGAGAGCAAAAAGTATCTAACAAGCTATTTAGACGAGAGCAAAAAGTATCTAACAGGCTATTTATACAAGAGCAAAAAGTATCTAACAGGCTATTTATACGAGAGCAAAAAGTATCTAACAGGCTATTTATACGAGAGCAAAAAGTATCTAACAGGCTATTTATACGAGAGCAAAAAGTATCTAACAGGCTATTTATACGAGAGCAAAAAGTATCTAACAAGCTATTTATATAAGAGCAAAAAGTACCCAACAAGCTATTTATACGAGAGCAAAAAGTACCCAACAAGCTATTTATATAAGAGCAAAAAGTACCCAACAAGCTATTTATATAAGAGCAAAAAGTACCCAACAAGCTATTTATATAAGAGCAAAAGTACCCAACAAGCTATTTATATAAGAGCAAAAAGTACCCAACAAGCTATTTATATAAGAGCAAAAAGTACCCAACAAGCTATTTATATAAGAGCAAAAAGTACCCAACAAGCTATTTATATAAGAGCAAAAAGTACCCAACAAGCTATTTATATAAGAGCAAAAAGTACCCAACAAGCTATTTATATAAGAGCAAAAAGTATCTAACAAGCTATTTATATAAGAGCAAAAAGTATCTAACAAGCTATTTATATAAGAGCAAAAAGTATATAACAAGCTATTTATATAAGAACAAAAAGTATATAACAAGCTATTTATATAAGAGCAAAAAGTATATAACAAGCTATTTATATAAGAGCAAAAAGTATCTTTATGCTCGCGACTGAAATGGTTTAAAAAACTTTAAATCGTTAAGAACAATGACTTAAATCTTTTTCCTCAGAGGCTTCGTCAACAAACACTTTTCCACGGTATTAAATTCACTAATGTGATAACCTATATATATGACTTTACATTTGTCTACGTTAAATGGCATTTGCCATTTATTAGATCATTTGGATCACCTGAAGATCAGGGCCCCCAGCCTTCTCTAGTTAGTCTTATAAGGCTAACTAACGAAAATATCACGACCTAACCTAACCAACCGTTAGGTCAACTGTACGCGCTTGACGATTGGTTAGGTTAAGTAGTGATATTTTCGTTAGTTAACCTTATAACTAAACATTTCTCCAACATGAAAATGTCAAAAAAGTGTTTTCAGATAGGACACTAATTGATTTGCTAAGTTTCATAAAAATCTGTAGCAGTCCGCCAAACCGAAAAGACCCCAAAACACTTAAAGCGCATGGAATAATGGGTCGAGTTCTTAATTGGATGGATAATAATTGGTTTAATAGAAAATAAAGGGCATTAATAAACGGGAGTCAGGGTGGGCTCCGCAAGGTTAGTGTTTGGACTCTTCCCCGTTTATTACTACCCTTTGTTTTCTACTAAAGGAATTATTATCCATCCAATTAAGAACTCGACCCATTATTCCATGCGCTTTAAGTGTTTTGGGGTCTTTTCGGTTTGGCAGACTGCTACAGATTTTTACGAAACTTAGCAAATCAATTAGTGTGCTATCTGAAAACACTTTTTTGACATATTCATGTTGGAGAAATGTTTAGTTTTTCCGTTTTATTTTGTTTTGTACTTCACTCTTTATGTATTTCGGTTTAATATGAATTTGCAAAAACTTTTTACCACCTTTTACAAACTGAGTTAGATGCCGTAAAAATTCTTTAAGAGCACGATATAATTCCAAACGAGAAACAGTGTACAGGGCACCACAAAATGGTTGTTAAATCGATGGCGATGTCAGAAGTCGGGGATGCACAATGAAAGGTAGGTTTCGTCTTAGATTCGTTATTTTAGTTTTGGTTTGACAAGGTTATATGTTAGGTTAAGTTTATTTAGTTTAGGTTCAGTTTATTTATGTTAGATTAGGTTAGGTGTAGTTAGGTTAGGTTTAGTTACGATGTTAGGCTAGGTTAGGTTTAGTTAAGTTAGGTTAGGGTTCAGATAGCAAACTAATTGATTTGTTGTTTCGTTGTTTATGTAAAAATCGTAACGAAAAGTTTTAACGAAAATAACCCAACTTAACCTAACCAATCGTCAAGGGCGTACAGTTGACCTAACCGGGCATTCAATTAACGTAATTAGTTGGTTAATTTTTACATTCACGTTTCATTCTAAAGTTGTAGGGCGGGATACTTTTGTTAATTATTACTAAATGAAAAGAAATTGAGGGGTGCTATAAAGGAAAAGGTCCAATTATCGCTTGAATCTATTCAATATTGTCCCTCAAAGGAACGTTGACTATTACTAACCTAACCGTAAAATGATCCGAGGTTTTTTGTACATTCACTAACTACTGTACTTGATTTTTAAATTAGTGTTTGGTATTTCAATTAAAAGTTTAACTATTCTACGTAAACCTTTGTAATTATTACAGCGTTGTTGCGAATATCCCCTTTTGTACCTCTTGCAAGTGACATTTCTATCCTCAACTGGTTTTCCTATATATCTACTTCAAAATTTAGGGTCCACCTTTAACCCTTTCGCTCCGGTTGTGGCATATAAACTACACGTTCAATTTGGCAACTCCTAATCTATTCTGAACATCGGGTGTAGTTTATAAACCAAGGATTATCTCTCTCTTTCCACACTCTGGGGTTGAAAAATGGGAGGGGAGGTTGTATTATAATTCGAATTCATATGATCCGCTTCAAAGCTATGCTCTAGTGAAAGGGTTAAATTACCTCTTTTAACTCTCCTGGGCACACAACGTGTCTCAATATTTACGAATAAAGAACGCTATCGACCGCTAACTGTTCATCCCACTTTATTAAACTTAATTAATGGAGCTCTAAAATCATCGAAATATGTTGTTCTAAAATATATATCAACTATGAAGACTATTTTTTAACTCCATTCTTCATCTAAAACATATTTCCAGTTGTACAGGGTGACCCCAGAGTCGAGACACGGGAGAATTTGATTTATATTAATATGGTTTGTTTTCTCTGTTCCAGACGAGACATGGATGGTAAATTAACGTGGATGGTAAATTAACGAAGATGAGAGTGAATTTGGTCTTCGTGCACGCGACCGAGCAGTCGAAGGAACTGAAGACTCGAATGACGGCTGAATGTTCCAAGATTTCCCTGTTACGTTAAGTGTGAGGATGTTAGAAGAAAAACTGAAGTGAATCGAGGTTACTAGATCTCAATTTGAGCATTTATTTATGAATAAACCAACGTAATGCGTGAAAAAGATTATTTCCTCTGTGTCCTAACTTTTGGGTCACACTGTATAATTAAGTGTTATTTCACTACACTTGGATTACTTGAAATGTTAGCGCAGTGTTAAACAATATCAAATCAGCTTTATTTTCAAATATCGAGGTTTTACTGAAAACTAGCAAGAAAGGCTTAAAACTTCATTAAAATCTGTTCATCACAAAGTTATCTACTCTGTCCAACAGAGATCGCTAGTACGAGTAAAGAACGGCTGCTAATTTTTAACACAGGTAGTGTAAAAAAATAAAAAGTAAAATAATAATAATAAATAATAATCTTTATTCAGAAAGAACACATTACATAAAAATGATAAAATATACATTACATCCATTTAGGTTTACACAATGTTGGCATTAACGTTTAATTTTGTATTTGAAAGTATTTGAAAGAATAGTATACAATAGACTAATCAAATTCTTAGCTAAATACAACCTAGCAAAAACGCAATTTGGGTTTAGAGAAAGCTACACCACAGAAGGCGCCATTAGCATGCAATTAGAAAATATCTATAAAAACCTAAACTGCAAAAAAAGAAAAAAAAAAAAAAATCTTGGTTTTCCTTGACCTGTCGAAAGCGCTCGCATGATATCTTACTAGATAAATTAAACACACACGGCATAAGGGAAGTATGCTAAATTGGTTTGAGTCGTATCTCTCTAATCGTCGCCAGTATGTTAAAGTAAATGGCATTTCATCAGAATATGCTGTATCGGAAAGTGGAGTTCCACAAGGATCTATCCTTGGACCCTTTTCTTAATGCATGTAAATGATTTTTATTGATCAACAACATTAGACTGTATTCAGTATGCAGATGATACAACACACTTCTACACACCACGATATCAACTATCTAATGAACGAAGTGAACAGGCAATTATATCATGTCTATAAATGGATGTGTGCAAATAAGCTTTTACTAAACTTGACAAAATCATCATATGTGATTGAACTAAAAAAACTGCAATCGTGCACACACCATTAATAATTGGAAACATTCCTCTTGTAAAAGTAAATGAAATTAAAGTTCTTGGCATCAAGTTAGATGAAAACTTGAATTTCAAAAGCCACACACAACATATCAAATCAAATATATCTAGATTTCTCTACGTAAAAAAAATAAAAAAAAATAAAAAATAAAAAAATCCCTAAAATGCCCTCCTCACACTGTATTACTCATTTATTCATCCACACTTACAATATGGAATCATAGCATGAACATGAGGTGCACAAAGAATTATATACGATATCCGCTAGAAGTAATCCATAAAAAATGCTTACGAACGCTCTCAAATAATGATAACAGACGATCTCATACCTCTCCAATGTCACTAAGAAGAATAAAGTACTGATATATAACTGGCAGATAAGGAACATTTTTGGTCTACAATTGTATACGCGATCGGTATTATTCTTTCTAAATTCAAACTACGAAATAAAGTATCTATGGTATGTATTCCATTTTTGAAGTGTTCATCGCATTTCGGGGAATAAATATTGGAGTTGAATCTTCTGCAGTGGCGGTGGAACGTCAGCGCGCAAAGGAGGGGGCCAAGTATGATAGGATTGATTAGCGTACTACTAAGACTACATTCACTAGATTGCATGAACATGCTGAAGCACTACGGTTACGAACTTACAATTTATGAAATATACTACACAGTCCAAACACAAAGTAAATGTTTACTTACTTTTTACTTTGAAAAACTTATTTTTCAAAGTTTAAAATATCAAAATATCTTCGCTGGCAAGGGCCTGGCCCCGCTACCCCGTTTATGATCTGCCCTTCATCGTAAACTCATCAAATTGTTTAAGTATCTTAAATAAGCTTAAGATAAACAATTTTCTTTATAGTAAAAAATATCTTTGAATATGTACTGTACTCATATAGGGCCTAGTGTTCTATGATTGGTGGACCCATCCTACCAGTAGCGTAGCGAGGGGGAGCAAGGGGGGCACGTGCCCTGCGCGCCGTTTTTGAGGGGGGGGGGGCGCCAAATCAGCCGAGCGAGCAATTTTTTTTAGCATAACATTTGCATTTTTTACATCCGCGGTCGGGAGGCAAGTTTGGACATGTATCATACATAACCACAGACAGGAGTATTATTAATAATAATAATAATAATAATAATAATAATAAGTGTGTATTTCTGATAAAAATAAATTTAAAATTTGGTTTATTGATAAAAACTGGTACATATATGATAGAAACAAATTGATACATACATACATACATACATGCTAATATAGCAAATGTATGAAAAGAAGTGTATTAAGTAAAATCGTGGCAAAAACATAGAAATATGATGTATGTTGCCACAAGCTTTAACCAATTGGGCCAACGGCCTAGCTTGAAATAATTAAAAATAGGGCTCAGATTGCACGAAATCGACTCCTCGTAGTAAAAATTTTCCCGGGGGAGGGCCGCCTTAGTGCCTAACTCGGGCTGGCTTCAGCAGCCCTCGAAAGAGGGTACGCCATTCTCTACCCTTGCCCCCGGGCGCCACGAACCCACCCTCGCTACGCCACTGCATCCCACTCTCTATACCAGTGGTTCTTAATCCCTGGGTCGCGACCCAAAATTGGGTTGCAAAGTCATTTTAATTGGGTCATTAAATTGTCATTTATTTATTTGTTATCCCTAATCAGTTTACCATAATTATTTATTTTATTATTATTACGAGTGAACTGTTTGAAGGCGTGGGTCACCGAGCTAGCCCCGCGACCAGAATTTGGATCGCAGCCTAAAAAGGTTAAGAACCACTGCTCTATACTCTTCAAGCACTAAAAATCGAAATAATAATTATTATTATTAAATATTCAATTATTACCTTTAATTATAGTGGACTTACGCAGAATTTCTCTGGATTCCAAGAAAAGCTTTAAATAAAAAGCTCCAAACAGACACAATGCCAGCAGAAATGCAACGATGAAGAACTTATAACGAAACATTTTGTAAAAGGTTTTCATATCGACGTCAGAACTTGAAATCTTTCAATCGCTAAAATCATTTCTAAAGGTAGGCCACCGAAGATTTAGAAGATTTATTGTTCTAATAATCGCAACAAATACAAACTGGCGTCCTTCATATAGGAACTATCAGGTCTCATCACCCTTCAAATGTGGTGAGAGCTGGATTCAAGTCTGAAGCAACCTGTTTTAAATACAAACGGGTTAGAACACTTCTGGATGGATATATATATATATATATATATATATATATATATATATATATATATGGTTATTCTTTGAGCTAAGTTCGAAATTGTGAATAGTATAACCCCGTTTTGGCCTTGCCCTTGCCAAACCTTCTAACCTGACGACCGGGTTCGGGAACCTCCGTCCTCCTGAACCTTTTTCCCAGTCTCAACTTATATAATCCATCTTTGAGGTAATACACGGACGGGGTGGGAGCAAAGGTAGCTTTTATGTAAGCTTTCCTTAAAGAATACGAATTAAACTGGTTACCTTAGATGAGGGGAATGGGCTCTGAGGTTTACTGTGTGTATTATATAGTTACAAAAGCTTTTCTTCGTTATTTGTTTTGTAAAAAAAAAAAAAATTCTCTATTGAATAGGAAATCCGTTTACATAGAAAGTAAATATATTATATCGGCCTAAGTTTCAACAAACTATTTTTGGTGCTACTGTAGTATGCGGTCTACCTTTTAATTATAGCTTCTTATCTTATTATTTTATTATTAGGTTAATTGTACGCCCTTGACGATTGGTTAGGTTAAGTCGTGATATTTTCGTTAAAACTAACGAAAATATCACGACTTAACCTAACCAATCATCAAGGGCGTACTGTAGTATGCGGTCTACCGTTAAGTATGCGGTAGTAAGTAGTATGTTTAACTTCTTTAATAATTCCTTAATTGTGTAAATTAATTTATAATTCCTTTCAATTCATTTTCAATTCCTTTTAAATATTTTGAATGGTAGACCGCATACTACAGTAGAAACTTAATGGTAGACCGCATACTACAGTAGCACCCTATTTTTTGTTGTAAAAAAAAATATTCTGTATGTATAGTTTAAATATATAAAATACCTTCTTCCTATTAAATTTAAGCCAACGGGCTATAACAGCCCAAACAACATTTTTCAGCTTTTATATTTCAAACCCAAAATATTGATAAGTAAATAAAAACCGCGGTCCGCCTATTGGTAACTCCTCCTCTCCTGGAGTCTTATCATATTTTCAGCTCTACAGTTTTAATAGTCAGGAGCGCTTTAGAAAAAGGGAGGATGCCATATTCAAAATCCCAACCATACCATAATAGGCTACATTAAAATACTTATTCATATGTAGTTAATATGTTCTGTAATTTGAGAGTTCATTACTCTTATTATTATTATCAATTGTAGTTAATATGGTCCTAGAATATGGCCAAAGGGGGTTTTCTGCATTATTTGCTAGCGCTGAGATTGGTATTTTATTGTGTATTTAATTAAAAGAGTTAGCCTAATGTGATCGTAAGGTGTAGCAAAAGAAGGCTTTTGCACTGTCTGATCACTTTGGGGTTTAATTTTAAATAAAATTTCGGTGCTCTTCCAATACGTGCTCTACCGTAAAATTTACATTCCAATATGTGCTAACTAACGAAAATATCACGACCTAACCTAACCAATCGTCAAGGGCGTACAATTGACCTAACGATTGGTTAGGTCGTGATATTTTCGTTAGTTAGCACATATTGGAATGTACATTTTACGGTAGAGCACGTATTGGAAGAGCACCAAAATTTCTTTGAGAGGGGTCGATGTTTGTGTGTGGAAAAGAAACTCTCAGAACACACGTTGCATCACTATACAGGGTGTCCTCTAAGTTCCTTTAACCTTGAACCTTTTCCTACTACAATAGGGAGGGTAAAGGAGGTAAAGCGACTTATGGGACACCCTAATATTTTATATATATTATAATATATATAATATATATGTTGTTGTTTTTTTTTGTATTGGGGCGTTTACCGCCATTTCCCGCTATATAGTAGCGGATATCATGGCGAGGCGGAATACGAGAAAGAGAAACGGAGACGGAAAAGGCACTAGAAAAGGGAAAACAGCGGACTACAGGTGAGAAGCCACCTAAAGCTCAGATAGGATGCGAGATTGGGAGAGGAAGAGGAAAAGACGGTCAAGCGAGAAGAGAGGGCTCTCAGCGAGCATAAGGCGTAAACGTTCGGGGAGGGGGAAATCAGAAAGGAACGGAAAAGCGCGACGACGTACTGACGACAGGGTGGGGCATTCCACAAGGATGTGAGAGACGGTGAGGGGCGACTGGCAGGAGGCGCAACGAGGAGCCTCCTGCCGGAACATAAGATAGCCGTGCGTGAGGCGCGTATGGCCGATGCGAAGCCGCGCAAGGACGACCTCTTTGTGTCTGGAGCGGTGAAAGAGGGACACCCAATATGACAGACGGGGGCGGATGGACCAGAGTTTATTTCCGGTAGCATCGTCCCAGGACTGTTGCCACATGCGATCGTAAAAGGAACGAAAGACCTGCACATAGTCTGAGAAGGGGAGCGGGCGGGGGAGGGGAGGCAGCGAGGCGGCGGACCGGGCTAAGCGGTCCGCCGCCTCATTACCGGAAACACCAACATGGGCGGGAACCCAGCAGAAGGTGACCCGGATCCGGTGAATGGTGTGCAGGACATGGTACTCCTGTTGAATAAGGCGTACGAGGGGGTCCGGGGAATCATAGCGCTCGAGCGCCTGAAGGCGCTCAGCGAGTCCGAAAAAATGGTACAGGAGGACCGCGAACAACCCGATACCAGACGGAGGGCTTCCAGAAGGGCAAAGAGCTCCGCGGAAAAGATGGAGGCCTGAACCGGCAGGGGAATACCCCGGGAGGTAGGTGACAATGACGGAGAGAAGACGGCGGCCGCGACACCTGCAGGGGAGCGCGAGCCGTCGGTGTAGACGGGAACGTCGTCCGAATGGACGGGAAGATGGGCCAGAAAAGACCGGAGGACGGCAGGAAGAGACTCCTTACGCAGGCCACGGAGCGCCTGGCAACGGCAGATAGGGGTGGTCCGCCAGGGGGGCGACAGATCGAAGGAGAACGGCAGAATAGAGGGTGGGGGGATCCCCAGGGACGAGAAAATCTCGGCCAGAGAGGCAGCGAAATGCCACGTGTCAGGCCGGGGTAGCGCCTGGGAGATCGCGGAGAAGAGTAGGGACTTCGGGAGGCGGCAGATGCGAGGTAACACTTCGCCATGAGAAGGCCCCGGCGAAGGGGCAGGGGGGGGTGTCCACAGTCCACCTGAAGACTAGCGACAGGGGACGAGCGGAAGGCACCCGAAGCCAGGCGAAGGCCACGGTGGAGAAGAGGATCCGCATACGGAGTGCCGGAGAGGAGGCGGAACTGTAGACCACACAGCCGTAGTCGACACGGGATTGCACCAGGGAGGTGTACAGGCGCAGCAGAGTACGCCTGTCCGCCCCCCAGGTCGTGTGGGACAGATGACCAAAAGGGAGAGGGTGCGGCGATATGTTTGCCGCAACCGCCTAAGGTGTGGAACCCAACCGAAAAATCCGTCGAGGGTCATACCCAGGAATCTAACGGATGGGACGAGGGGAAGAGGAGTGCCGGCAAGGGTAAGAGCGAAGGTATGCGACAGACGGAGGCGCCGAGGACGGAAAAGCATACTGGAAGACTTAGAGGGTGAGAAAGCATAGCCAACGAGGACGCCCAGCGAACCACCGCATTGATGGCTAGCTGGAGCCGACGTTCAGCCAAAGACGGGAGGCGGCCAGAGCAATAGATAGCCAGGTCATCGGCATAGAGGGAGCTACGAACGGATGTAGGCAGGACCGTAGCGACTGTGTTCATCACGAGTGAGAAACACAAGACGCTAAGGACACTACCCTGAGGGACACCCTCCTCCAACGGAAAGCGGTCAGGAGGCAGAACCGATGCGGACGCGGAAAGAACGGGCGGACAAGAAGTTATAAATAAAGGAAGGGAGAAAGCCTACGAAACCCAGGGAGCGTAAGCAGTCGAAGACCGCGCTCCGCCGGTAGTATCGTAGGCCTTCTGGAGTCGAAAAAGACGGCGAGTACAAATTGACGCCGGGAGAAAGCCTCCTGCACGTCATGGCTAAGGAGAAGGAGGGGTCGGTGGTAGACCGGAAGCGCCGGAAACCAGCCTGGGTAGCAGGGTACTGGTCACTCGCCTCCAAGGTAAAGGACAGCCGCGAGGCGACCATCGCCTCCACCACCTTGCAGGCACAGCATGTTAGGGAAATGGGGCGATAGTTCGACGGGAGTGAGGGTCTTTATCGGGTTTCGGGATGGGGACGACGATGGACTCACGCCATCGGTCCGGAAATGAACCCTCCAACCAAATCCGGTTATAGAGGTCCAGTAGAAAGCTGAGAGCAGAGGGGTGGAGATGCCGTAAAAGGTCATAGGGGATATTATCGGGGCCGGGGGCGGAGGAGCGTCGGGGGCGGAGGGCCTCCCGAAGCTCTGTCATGTGGAAGAGGTGATTATAGGGGTCATTCCTATGAGGTGGAAATTCCGGTGGGTCGCGGCGGGAGTTTGGGGGAATCGGAACTGGAGATGGCTGCAAAGTGCGCCGCGAGTGCGTTCGCGACGGCCTCCGGATCGGACACGAACTCGTCTCCCCGACCCGAAGCACCGGGGTCGAGGGGGGACACGGGTCCCCTCAAAGCTACGCACCTTGCGCCAAACAGTCAAGGGGGCAGTCGAGGAGGAGATCCCGGACACGTAACTCCGCCAGGAGGTACGCCGGGGCCAGTTTCAGGACCCGACGGGCCACTGCCTTCAGGCGCTGAAATTCTATCTTGTGCTCCAGCTGGCGGGTCCGTAGAAGCGGCGGCCGGCACGGCGCCGCTCCTGAACGGCATGGGAGCACTCTGGGGG